>OVBI01001078.1:23534-42911 GCA_900406495.1 Sisymbrium altissimum | reverse complement strand
CTGTAAAACAGAGAGCAGGGTTCAATGAGATAAAGGGCGGTAACAAGAGATGGTAGAAAGTTTTGTAAGATGGAGAAGAGGGAGAAGATAAGAACTCACAGTTGGTCCAGAGTCTCGGAACCAAGAATTATTCATGCTCATCTCAACAACTCTGATATCCTCTGGAAGCTGTTTCATTGCATTTTTCCCACTATCATTCCAAAAAAGGAGACTAATCAGTAGGATTTTTCATAGAAAACCGAAGAATTGTTATTATATATCCGGTATGATTCTAAACAGACCTGAGCCGAGCTTGCACAAACTGTCACAGGTTCGACCTTTGAGATTGTCTTTGCAACATCTACAAACACTCGTTGTGCAGGTAAAGCATTGTGACGCCAATTATCTTGCCGTTCCAGCAGCAGCCATATATGTCAGAATATAACCTAAATCCAAAATCACAAAAGCATGTTTGAGGTTAGAATCTGCACTTTTTGATTCATTTAAACAGTGATCAAACGAGTCTAACTTACGGTCAGATTGTTTCTGTGGTATCCAGTAAAGGAATTTCACAGAAAACTGTGGATAAACCCAAATCCAAAGGGACTATATATTCTGCGTTGTTTTCAGAATTTGTTAAAAACGTGCTTTCTCAAAGATTTTCACAGATCTCATCTCGTATCGTATATATATATATATATATATCTGCTAACTTGAACTGAAACATTTAAACAGACTCGAAGAGGAAAAGGAAACAGAATTAAAAATCTGATCCTTCAAAAAATGACCCTTTATCATCTTTTCCAATAGGAACAGTATTGTGTGAGAGCCTTGAGCTTATCACACCCTTTTGCTAACAAAACAAAATTTACTTTTAGGTATCAGAAAAATGCTTTAAACTATTAAAAGTGCATGAATGTTCAAGAAAAAAACCTTTTCGAAGTTCCATGACCTTTGAATCAACTGGTAAAACAAATATGTTCCCAAGCTTGACTCTCACCTCTTTCATCAATTCTCTTTGAGCAACAGTTTATCAAACTGTAAAATAAGTAATGTGTATGATTAAGCACACATTCTAGTAAATGTCACTATTTAGATAAAAGAAAAAAACCTAGACAAGTAGGCATTTTGGCTGTGTGCAAGCATAAAACGGCCTCCTTCTGCCATTGAGCTTCTTCAAGGTACTGCAAAATAATGTAGAAAAGAGAGACCAAAACTTAGAGAAATAAAGATAGAGACACGAAACAAGAATAGAAGATTATGGTTTGGTGTTTTGTATATATATTGATGATGTTTGTGCAGCATTTGGCTTGAGATTATTAATTTGTATTTTTGTGTCATATGTTTGTGATGATGTTTGTGAGTCTACTATTGTATGGGATTATGTTTTTGCTGTTGGCTATTTTGTTTGTGTGAAATGTTGGGGTAGTGAGACTATGATTTTGGTGTGCTATGTTTTCTTATGTTTTGCAATTTGTTTCCTAAATATACCAAATAACATAAAGAAAAGAAAAGAGAAGAGAAGACTTAGCTCTGTGTAAGTTAGAAGTTCCGAAATCCCACTGCAATAACTTTAAGGAGACTGCAAGCTTCAAAGGCGACGAACCTAAAGCAATACGACGGACAATTGCATCATTATGAGAAATCGAGTGAAAGCAACCTTTTCAAAATCAAAATTGAAACCAAGATAATCATCTAAAATTAAATCAAGAAACATTGAAAATTGAGCAATAAGAACACAACCCCAGAGTACATCTTAAGAGCCGAGCGAACGCGATTCCAGTATCAGTAATGTTCACCAATCGTACTCGTTTAACAGAAAACCCTAATCCACATGCTTCCTGTCAACACCCAACCCTAATTTAAACAAAACTCTCCGATCACACCGACGGAGATGATACTGTTTTACATCCCCACCGCTAATTCAAAACCCTAATAATCTTCCTCTCTCTCTGTCGAGTTCTCGTGGAAAGATATTATCAGTTTTCGCAAACTAACTCATAACAAAATTGAAGAAACACCATGAAAATGATACTTACATCAGATTTGATTGATTAAAAATGATTTGAAACCATCTCGCATCAATAAGGAAATCAGAAGAATAGAAGAAAAGAGACGTTGATCGTTAGAGAAGAAACGACGAAGAGAGAGAGAAATAAATTCAAATGTATATAATCAAATTAATTCTTATAATTATAGCCGTCATTGAAAAATTATAACCGTTGAGTATGTAGCTCAAAATAAAGCCCAACAGTATTATACGAGATACCCCTTTTGAAATATATAACCCAATATAGAGCCCAAAACGTAATTATTGTTACTTATCAAATCAGAATATCACGTAATTAACACCATGAAAACTGTTAATTACGTTATGTATAATTATAATCACGTAATTACTAACATTTATGTATGTTTATTCATTTATATATTTGATAACTCGTTCTATAAAAAATAGTAACTTGCAGTTCAATCTATATAATTATAGTATCTATAAACTAATTCAATAAGATGAAATTTTTGTTTTTATTATTTTGTTTGATCCCAAAATCTAATGTGGTTTTTTAAAAAAGTATTAATAAATTTAAATTAATCTATAATAATAAATTTTGTTTTTCTCCTCTTCAATGGTATAAGTAAATTGATTAGAGGTTTTTAAGTCCATTTCTTGTATCAAGAATATAAGTTATATTATATAACCCATATTCTTTCAGCTTTAGCTCTTCGAGTTTTATGGTTTTTTGTAACCTGTGAATGCAGCAACTTCACCGGCAATAACAAGAGGATTGTCCGTGATAAAACTTGATATCCCAACAATCAAGCCATCTGAATCAAAAGATGAAGGAAAAATCATAGATTGTTGTAAAACTTCCTCGTACGAAGTAAAAGAAGAGCTTTTAAACAAAACCGGGATGTTCTAGCTAAGAGACGCAAAGAAAGCATTAACATTCTGTCCATTGTTAAAAACTACATGAGCTGGGTTTCACTTTATAACAAGTCACATATATCAGAGTAAACAACTTCTATTTCCATGATTTCAACACTCTTTTTAACCTAAACAAACAAGAGGCATCAAATCATCTACACTCATTGTAAAGAGTAGCAAGATATAACATGACAACGGTTCGTAATGTATATGAACAAAACAATTCTGAAACAAAACAAAACAAAAACACAGCAAGATATTTAACCTTCCATATTTAGAAATCAATTCAGGCTTCAATACACGATTTTTCATAGTTGGCCATTCTTTCTCCTCTGAAACATAAGATCAGACATCACGAAAACATTTGAGTCAGGTTTCTCGCCATTCATATCCCTAAACTTAAAAAGAAAACTCAGCTTCTCCAAGACTTTGTCAAACATTAATCAAATTCACAATCTTTGGAATCAACCCTTTTACATTCAAATTCCTTTTAAAAAAGCTGAGCTTTGGAACTAAGAACAGACCCATTCAAATTCCTTACTGTAAACTGACTCATTCAAATACTAAAAATATCTCAGCTTTCAAACTATAAACAGCTCAACTCAAGTCCCTAAAGTCAATGACCTTTATCGATTTATCAGCAACTAAACTGAAATCTGAAAACGATCCTTTTACCTTCTCCAATCAAAGCGACGCATAACTAGAGGCCACGCGTAAAAAGAGAAACCTCCCCGAAGATAAAAAAATGTTTTGTCACTTTCTTCCTTAATCCAATCCAGTTTTTCATCTCCTTCCTTTCAAATCGAGATCAAAATTGGTCGGACGAGAGATTCGAGAGACAGACCAAAAGTTGAGTGTTTTTTCTTTTGTTTTTTTTTTTCACAGAGTAAAGTTCTACTTGACACGTGGTAAAGGCTTATTTAAGAATCGACTCTCTCCTTATTAACTATTTTTAATTTAATTAAATGTATTATTTATCTAAACAACCTTCTTAAGATGCAGCGTTGAGGATGGTTTAACCAAAAAGTTTTTTTTTTTTTTTGTCAACCGTATTTCATTAAAATAGAGCCACATGGGCTACAGATTGTTACAAGTGGTAATCAAACCCAACATAAATAAAATAACTTAAAGCAGAAGCAAAACCCAAAAATGGAAGATAAAGATAAAGTAAATGATTGACACGTGTTTAAGACGTGCCCTTGAACATGCGCTTCAACATGTCCCACCATGAGATAAACTTGGAACGCTGCCGGAATTGCCTTCCGTTCACAGGCTCTGTCGGACTGGATCTAAAGCATCTGACAAGGAACATGGAGACTCAGTTCTTTCTTGACCCACTTGTATGCTTCTCCTCCAATTTGCCTCTGATAGAGAAAGACTCCATAGAGCAACCGCCGGGAATAAAACCAATGATTAAGTTTTAAGAGATTCAGCTACAAATCTTTATCGAAACGTTTTCAATAAGAAAACTTTGACTCTACTGACCTGCACCGAAATCAATAAAACCTAAACAAACCAACTCGGTTGATTATTCTTGAAAGAAAACTTTGCATAATCCTAAAGGATGCCCAAAAAGGGAAGTAAAGATTTAAATCTTTCAAAATAAAATCAAGGAAAACCGACTAGAGCAAGAATCCCTCAAAAGCAGACGGGATAGTATTCCGGTGAGCCGGAATGAATATAGCGCTTAAGAGGAGAAGGTAGACAAACACAACAAAAAACAATCCGATTCGAACATTGGAAGAGAAATTTGGACAAGTCGAAGATCCGACAAGCCAAAATTTATTATCCGACAAACGGAAAGTAAGATCCGACTAAGCGGAAAGTAAGATCCGACTAAGCGGAAGATTAATTCCGACTAAGCGGAAGTTATTTTACAGCAAAAAATAGAAACTGGACTTCGCTGGAAATCACCTCTCTCTCTAAAGGATATAAGTGAGAGAAGAGAGAGAAGCTTTAACCAAAAAGTTTATATTCAAAAAATGAAATGGTTGCTAATACAAGAATGACAGTCCCTTTTTTGTTTCTCGTATGCAGTAAACCGAATGGAATCCGAAAAAGCAGAGTGAGAGGACCGGTGAATAGAGCAGAGTGAGAGGACCGATATCAATAACTGTGTGTATAGAGCAGAGTGAGAGGACCGGTGAAGTGGAAAGGATGATAAGTTGAACTTCTCTGTTGATTGGGTGGTTTAAGAGCTAAACACGGATGGTGCATCCAAGGGAATCGGGAACTTGTTACAGTTGGTGGAGTGCTGTGTGATATTGAAGAGAATGGTATAGAGGTTTTTTTGTTGAATATTAGACGGTATTCTGCTCCCTTGGTAAATATATGAGGAGTTTATTATGAGCTCGTCACTGCATGGAAGAAGCGAGTTACAAGGCTGGAGTGAAAATTGATTTAGAAATGATGGTGGGGTTTTTCGAGACAGATATCTGCGATTCTCATCCACTATCGTTTCTATTACATCTCTGTTATGATTTTTTTATCAAGGGATTGGATTATCTGGATCACTTATATTTATAAAGAAATTAATCATTTTTCGAATAGTTTAGCAAATTATGTCTTTTCTTTATCATTAGAACTGAATTCCTTTGATTTTGTTCCAGTTGTTGTTGATTATTGAGAGAGGACATTGAAGGTCTAGCCAAACCAAAACGAATTCGTTTGTAACTATTTTAGATTGAATAAACTTCGGGAGAGTTTTTCTCCACGTCTCCTACTAAAAAAACTTATCAATAACTCAAATAGTGTGCACTTTACTAAATTTGAATTTGGATGGTGATACGCTGTTTACATACATTAATACCATTTGTTTAAATAACATAACTCAATTTACCACATCAAAAATTTCATAATACATATAGACTGTAGCGAACGGTAACAAATATGGGACAAAAAAAAAAAACTTACTCTCGCAACGATAAATCAAGAATAAGTTCATCAATCAAGGAAGTGACAAAAGCATTCCCAAAATCTTCAACGACATACTCTTTCTCCTCACCATTGATACAACCCCATTTCATTTCCTTCAAATAAACTCCCCTCTTCTCTATCACTTCCCAACTCATACACATATATTCTTCTTCTTGTCTCCTCATCAACCATTCTTCAACAATCTTCACCAACTTATCCTCGTCTCTTGTCTCAGTGCTCCCTTCTTCTTTGAAAAAATCTAGCAAAAGATTGTCCACTGTCTCAGATGCTAGTAAATGGCTCGGTTCATCAATCAAGCTAGACTTCACTAGAGCAAACAAACGATTTGCTCGGTTTTCGGCTTGATCTTCTTCAGTTACTAGTACCATGTGATGAGAATCATAATCTTCTCTTTCCACATATTGCTCTATGCGTTTCTCTAAATCCACAGGCTCAAGTCGTACCAAACTCTCAAATCTTCTGCTCTTTCTCAATAGCTTCTTCTCATCGGTTTCTGTACATGTCATTCCAGAAAAGGTTACCTTTGCGTTGTATATATAGTATAAAATCTTCTCTACATATTAATATATATATATATATATATATATTATATATCTTTATTTATAAATAGTAACCGAAATTTCTGCTGTTTATTTCTGTTCTGCATGTTTGTCTTTGTTATTTCCAAATATATAGGAATTGATAGAAAGTTAAGAAAACATTAGTAACTAATGTATATAGTCTTCTTGTTTAAAGATACACACAATAAACGTATCTTTTAAAAATATCTACAGAACACAAGCAATGACCTTATACCCAATAGAAGCTAATCGGTGAGCTTATATACCTTTTTGATGCGAATGAGGAGTTACTGCATCATCTTGGAATGGGCATTCCAAGATAGATATTGGACTGAGTTGCTCATTTTCTTCGTTCACGCATTCCTACAATCAATAATGTTCAACTAATTCAATACTAAATGGTGAAAGAAAAATGACATGGAAAACGAGAGTTAAGCTATGTAGTCAATCGCGCACGAGTTTATGAATTAAAATTTAAAGTGGTACCAAAGAAGAAAAAGATAAATGTTTTGGAAACGAGGAATAGAGTGAATTGGCAAAGTCAACCCACTTCATGACAACGACATTTTACATCTTCCCATATTTATAAGTATATTAATACTAATTCGGTAATTCCAAAACATTTGGGTTTTAAACTTTTTAACTAGTGTGACTGTGTAGGAGATTTATAAGTAGATTACGAATAGAAATGGACCCAATTTGTCTTGGTAAGTGAATGATATCGTCCGTAGAATCCGCTTTCGAAGCCACCCAGAACTATCACAGCCCTCGATTTCATCTCTATTAGTATTTATTAATGGGATCTAATATCCCAAAACCCTCACGTGATGACTCGCACACACGCACGAACGAACCGACAACTTTCAAAAAACCTAACTCTACTAAGTACTCACCTTTAAAACTAACACACATTTACGTGTTAAATGGTTGTCTGTTGTGATGAGTTGGTGATATTTAATGATTTGGTCAATTAAGATTTTATCTGTGGTGTGACATGTTGGTTGATAATTGGACAAAGTATAAAGACATCATGAGAGAAAAAGCTTTGAAAGTTTGTTAACACTAACTAACCTCTCTGTTGTCGTTGACAGACGATCCGTCACTGACACGTGACCCTACACATTCCCCACTCATCATAACTGCTACTCCGTCTGTTGTCTCCTCCGTCACATCTCCCACGGCGTCGTTTTCGTTCGACGTCTCCGATTCTCCGCTAGACTGAGTAACGTCCGAGTTCGTGAATAACTCGCTACCGAAACTCGACAAGTCACCACCGCAGGGGTTAGACAATGCCGCTTCACCGGAAAATGTTGACTCCGTCGGCGGAGAAATGCAACACATTCGATCATACGGTTGGTCTAGACTCTCTTGGAGAAAATCACCGAACGTTCTCCCACGTTGGATCTTCTTCACTTCACGCTCCTCAGTTTTCCGCTCGATCTCTCCGTCTTCGACGTTGTTAAGTTCACGGAGAGACACTTTCTTCCAGAGGTTTCTAGAGAAGCTTCTTGAGAACATCCATTTCTTTCGAGACGGAGAGGGAGACTTAACGGAGAAGGAAGGGAAGGGCAAGAGTTTAACTGCGCTGAGTAACGCCGTCGAAGCTTTCTGAACGGCGTGACCAAACGCCACTCCGCAGGTAGGACGTCGTTTGTGGTGGAATATCCCTCCTGACCGTTTGATCTCGGTGTCGAGGAGACGACGGACGGTGGAGGATTGGCGACGAGGAAATGATTTGAAGCCGTTGGATGAGCAAGAGCTGAGATCATCAAGAAGGATTTCTCTCAAACTCAGCGGCTTTAGTCGTCTCTTGCTCATCGGAAGGCGATGATCGGAGGAACTGATCGACGACGCCATTGGAGAAATGAAATGAAGAGCATGTGAAAATGTCAAGATATGAGTGATGAGTGAGAATGTGAGATAGATATATATATGCTAGATAGGCCTAATGCTAGAGCATTTGCATTAGCATAGATACTAAAGTATATAGGAAGAGTTTACTTAGGAAAAGAAGCTTCTATGTGTGGTTGTTGTAATTAGTGATCAAGTTAATTTGATTTTCACTTATTTTTTTAATCTTTTGAATTTGAATTTACGTTTGTTGAATATTTTTTTTATTTGGAGGTTCGATGGAGTCAGAGGTTAACTATTTTATTTCTATTAATTTAGGAGCGTAGAGTTGTTTAAATATACAAATTGAAACGTTCCATTACAAACTTAATAAAAAAACTTCATTTTGGTAAACAATTATACAGCTATGGCCTATGGGAAATACTTTTGTTTTGTCAATGTTAAAAATAAAAAACAACAACTAAGTGGTCGCGACGTGACAAGAGTACCAGTCAGTCATTATGAATTTTCATAAAATTGAATAGAATCCAAATGATTGATTCCTATCCTTTGAGATTACACACATATTATCGATTTGGTATGAGTTGTTCTGTATGGGGTAATATGTTTTCAGATGCGTAATAATCAATCACAAATTATTGTAATACAGCATTATATATTGAGAATCACGTGCATTTCAAATTTTGAATACGCTTAACTATATATACCTAGTTAATTAATAGATGCATTTTCAAACAACCCAAAACAAAATCATATTCAGATTTGAAAACCTTTGAGCTAACTCACGGCATCATCTTTATAGTTATATGTTTTGTAGTCTTTTTTTATATTTTACTTTTAGCTTTCTAAGAGACAATCAAAGATGTATCTAAAAAGAGCATAATGAAAATTGAAAAATATCTATATTAGTTTTGACTTCTATTTTTGTTTATGGGTTCAAGAAGAGAGAGAGAGTAAAGACCTTCTACCAAAAAAAAAAGAGAGTAAAGACCTTAAGTTGACCTCGTAAATAAGACATGGAACGAGATTTTTGCGGCTTCCATGCAGATTTTGTCCAAACAGCATTACCGTTATCACCACGTGTGCACGCCTTACGAATTATAAAAGGAAATAAATTGTAGTATAAATCGAATAATGTAAAAACTAGTAACTAGTTTTAATAACCGACTTCCATATTCGACTAGATGGGCTCAGATTGGTGGAAGATATCTAATGGGCGCTGTCCGACGATATTGGGCTTTATACTAGCGTGGCTTCTTGGCAAAAGGAACGCTATCTCTTTTATCGGCAAAGAATAATGAAAATAAGAACTTGCGAGCTAACCAAACCCCATCTTACATTCCAGCTTACACCTTCCTCGTGATGCTCTTTTTCCTTCACAAAATCAAAACAGTACCATTTCAACAAAGTGTGCAGTGGGCTTCGTCGATTTTTGGAGGCTCAATTCTTCTTTCTTTTCCTTCTTGGCTTGTTTTGTTGCCTGGCCCATTTGTGATTCTATTGCTGATCGAGTTCCAAACACTGACTGAATGAAAGTGTTAAACTTGACACACTCCTTCAAATTTTCTGTAGATGAGTAACAGTAATTAGAAAGATCACATTGAATTTTCAGTTACAGCATTTGATATTCTAAATTTGCATTTTTGTTGTTAACGTTTGAATATATACGAAGTAATTGCTTATTATTTATATATATATTTTTATTTTTTGTGTTAACTAACTCTATATATTAAATCAAATTTGTTCTAAGTTCCTAAGTTCTGAAGTTCCGTTGATCCGAAAACTTTAGAAGGATGTAATTTACATAGGAAAAAAACATCCTTTGTGCTCTAATCTTTTTTAGCAAGAGAGTTGACACATATATTTTTAAAACAGTGGATAAGACTTAAACTATAATCATGGAATGAATTTTAATATAGTTATACGAATTTTATCCGACATTATACGAATTGAGGTGTCTTCCAATTTCTCCGCCATACAATTTAACAAATCTTTCTCGTTCTCAGTGTCATTTGATAGGGTTCTAAACTTCTGTTGACAAAAAACAGAGTTCTAAACTTCTAATGATGATTTTTGTTTTTTATTAATGGTTATCGAGTTATTTTAAAATAAGTAATATAGAGTGAAGAAAGCTCGCTTTTAGATGTTAAAAGGGATGTATAATCTATCAAATTTTAAGATAACAAAAGAAATTTGCATTTAAACAATTTTATACTATATACGTAATTGATGTCTTGGATCCCACGACAAATTCTAAGTCCAATATATAGGCTCGCTCTTAGTGTATTAAATCATAACAATTGAATAATATGGAGTACTACTTTTTTTACTCTATGCTTATCCGTTAGTGGTTTATATCATAAACCGAGGTCACCAAACGACAGGATACGAAGGTTTGTTTAGCTACGCTACATGCATGAGAACGCATTAGTAGGCAGGTAGACTATAAGGATTCCTCCTATTACTTAGGATCTTTATGTCTTGATTTCTTCTATGCTGAAGATATTATAATTTTTTGTTCATTTTTGACAATGTTACATCTTTTGTTTCTCAAGATATTGTTGTTTTTATTACCTCGATCATACGAATACTTCATATTGTTTCTAGAATGTATATGGCTAAAAAAAACCCATAAAAGATGCAGTGTGTTGATTCTACTGACTAGATTTTGATATACCCTAAGAGCATGATAAAATTACTCGTTAAATTGGTTGTACAGTATAAAATATATCTAGAAAGGTATAGACATATAGAAAATGTATAAATATTATATAAATTTGAAAGACTAAATCATTTATTATATAAAAAAGTTAGACAGTTGATATCCACTATACTTCACTGTAATTAGTTTGCAGCATAATTAATTTGAATTTATAAATGTTGTAAACAAAAGAGAAATTGAATATGTTCGGTTCCACATTGTGTCAAACGTAACCAAACATTTAGTAATTAGAGAATAATTAGTATTTAAATAATTTATTTTTAACTCAAAATATAAGAAAATCAACATTGATATATATATATATGTGTGTGTGTGTGTGTGTGTGTGTGTGTGTGTATTCCATCAAATTTGCTATGTACTTATAATATCAGATTTCAGCTATGTACATTATATATATTAACAATGTAATTTATTTATATGTGGTTTAACCAATTTGGTTGCTATGACTCATAGCCTATATTGAGTTGCAATTTCTTCATATAATCCATTTTCTTTTTCGGCTAATGGGCTCAAGTAATATATTTGTCGTTGCGTAATAGGACATTGACAGGGTGCACAGTTATCAACTGTGTTAAGAAATTTAAATAGCAATTTAATAGTTATTCTATTAAATTCCTAGATTACCTTCACCTAGGCTTAATGAAAAAGTTTTGGTGACCAGAAAAAGGCTGAAATAAAAAGTTCAGAGATACCTAATATCTCGGAAATTTTCTTATTAAAAGTAATCAACTTTTTGTAATTTGATCTGTGATTCATTGTTGAGCTTTATATATGTGCTCATATTCTACAATATTTAGTCGGAAAGAAGAAAAACAGTTCTCTTTGGTTCACATACTCTACTTAGAGATTTACAAAGTGATAGATAAGAAACAGAATTTGCATAGTTTTAATAGATAATATTTTTAGACGATATCGAGCACATAATCACATTACTATTAGAATTATGCAAATTCTATTACTTATCATTTAAATTTCTCCTTTTCAGCATATCATTTTTATTTGCAGTTGTGAATTTTTTTTATTATATAATAATTTATTGTAATATAATAAACTATCGACATAACTCGTGATAAGATAATATAATTTTTGTTCCCCATCATCCTAAACTTAAGCTATATTAATGGTCCACATTCTACAGAGGTGAAGCATGTGACATTATAATAATATCTATGCAAAAACAATAAATTATATTCCATATATATATCAAAGCCCCTAAAATATTTCATTAAAAACTAATTATGAAAGCAAGGCTTCCCTTTTTGCCAAAGTATAATTTTCCCCTCGACATATGAATAGAGTGGTCCAATAAATTATAATGGAAATTAAAATTATATATTAAATATGAATATTCCATATAATTCTTATCACTTTATTGCAAGTATCGACATCTTCCCAGTTTGTATTTAAAAGCGTCCAGAAAATTTGAATCTAATTCCGCGACAAATTGGTATTAATCTTTACAGCTACTTAATTTATTTTGGGTTCACAAAAAAAAGGAACGAAATTGTATCACATAGAAAAATAAGGATAAAGTGGACAAACAAAAATAAGGATGAATTTCTTATATTATTGGTCGAAGACTTGAACAACCGGAAAATCAGTGTTATAATATCGCATTTTTACACCAGAACGTCCAGTGGATTCAATTCTGACGACGATAGGTCATCTTTGCCAATTTCTGACTAACTGATGAATGTTCTATTTGTTTATACTTTATAGTGATCCTCTAATATCCAGGTTTATAATAAGTTTTGCCACTTGTTAATAAAGTGAAGAAACGACACGAGTCAATTTGTTACTCTATATTTTTATAATTACGAAAATTACCTAAAACGTCTCAAGTCTTATCTTTTGGAATTGGATTTCTGCTTAGTTGTATCTAACAATTAAATTGCATGCATAGCAAATCTAGAAAGTCATTTATAAAATATAGTGCATATAGTTTTAAGCCAGTTTGTTAGAGCATCTCCAATGGGAGGTTTTTATAGGGTTCCTACAATTAAAAGAAAATAAAAAAAATAATGAAAAAAGAGAAAAGTTTAGGAAGAATTCTAAAAGGAAAGCTTTTAGAACTTTTACTAGAGACTCTAATGCAATGTGTCATTTATTCATTGGTTCATTTTCTTTTGTTTTAAAAACAATTAATTATATAATTATATTACACTAAAATATTATTATCTGATAAATTAAAACCTTATTTTAGAAGCTTCACCATTGGAGGTGGTCTTAGGCACCAAAACTCAGCCAAACAGATACTTCCAGCTAATGTATATAGACTTGTAGCTTATCATTTTATAATAGACCATTTCTGAAGAACCAAAATTAAGCCAAAGAGTAATATTGAAAAGTTAACAAACCAGCAAATTATATACAAAGACCAGATATTCTTTTTTTCTTCTTTCCTAATTCTCTTCTTCTTTTTCTATATAAGCTGAGATGCATGCATTAGACAAAAGCGAAGCATATTCAAAATTCCAAACAAACATATAACTATTTATTTGTACTGCCCCAAATAAAAAAGAATTTGTTTGCCAAATAAACATAAACGTTTTTTAAAAGAAAAATATTTCATAAACATTCAAGATTCATATTGTCTCGGAATTTTTGTGTGTTTCCACAAATGAAAACAAATAATAATAAAAAGTCCAAATAAACGTATAAAATAAAGTAAAAAATTCCAAATCGACATCAAAAAAATCATATTATCTTGGAAACTTATTTTATTTTGTATTCCCACAAATGAACATAAAATAAAAATATTGTCGCTACTAGGAAGACGGAGTCATAACAATGACATAATGGGTGGTCAAAAAAACCGCCAAAATAGTTATGTTATTATTAAGGAAAATAAGTAAATAAAAACTTAATTCTTCAGTCAATAACTCCCTGTTTCCTTTATCACTTTGTCTAAGCTTAATGTGATTTAATTTGAAACCTATAACACGCATTTCACACATCGACAACACCTCCTTCTTCATCCCCTTCCTCTCTCTCTCTCCTCTCTCTCAAACCTGCAATCATGGCTGCTCCTTTGCTCCTCAAGAACTACACAGATCACCGACAAGATCCAAATCCGAACCCGAGTATCCTCTCCTCTTCGATCCAAGAAGCCAAATCAATCGCCAAAATATCTCTCCCAATGATCTTAACCGGTTTACTCCTCTACTCTCGCTCAATGATCTCAATGCTTTTCCTCGGCCGTCTCAACGATCTCCCTGCTCTCTCCGGCGGCTCACTCGCCCTCGGTTTCGCCAACATCACCGGCTATTCTCTCCTATCAGGTCTCTCCACCGGCATGGAACCAATTTGCGTTCAAGCCTTTGGCGCCAAAAGATTCAAACTCTTAGGCCTTACGTTGCAACGAACCATACTTTTGCTCCTCCTCTGTTCTCTTCCCATCTCTATCCTCTGGCTCAACATCAAGAGGATCCTTTTGTTCTTTGGACAAGGCGAGGAAATCTCGGACCACGCCGAGATATTTATCCTCTTCTCTCTCCCTGATCTGATTCTCCAATCTTTCTTGCATCCTCTCCGCATTTACCTTCGATCTCAATCCATCACTCTTCCTCTTACATACTCTGCTTTCTTGGCTGTGATCCTCCACATTCCGATCAATTACCTTCTCGTTTCTTCCTTCGGTCTCGGTCTTAAAGGAGTCGCTTTGGGAGCAATCTGGACCAATGTGAATCTACTAGGGTTTCTGATCATCTACGTCGTGTTTTCGGGTGTTTACGTGAAGACTTGGGGAGGACTCTCTATGGATTGCTTTAAAGGGTGGAGATCTCTAATGAAATTAGCAATCCCTAGCTGCGTCTCCGTTTGTCTAGAATGGTGGTGGTACGAAATCATGATTCTTCTTTGTGGATTGTTACTTAACCCGCAAGCAACCGTCGCATCTATGGGAATCTTGATCCAAACCACCGCTTTGATCTACATTTTTCCTTCATCTCTTAGTGCCAGTGTCTCGACAAGAGTCGGGAACGAGCTAGGTGCGAATCAGCCTGATAAAGCAAGGATAGCCTCGAGGACGGGACTCTGTTTAAGCCTAGGTTTAGGTTTATTCGCCATGCTTTTCGCTTTGATGGTGAGGAATTGCTGGGCTAGATTGTTCACGGATGAGCAAGAGATTTTGAAGTTGACTTCCATGGTTTTACCGATCATCGGGCTTTGCGAGCTAGGAAACTGTCCTCAGACCACAATGTGTGGAGCTTTGAGAGGAAGTGCCAGACCTAAATTAGGAGCAAACATAAACTTGTGTTGTTTCTACTTCGTGGGAATGCCTGTGGCTATATGGTTAAGTTTCTTTAGTGGGTTTGACTTCAAGGGTCTGTGGCTCGGTCTGTTTGCAGCTCAAGCCTCGTGCCTTGTTTCGATGTTGGTCGTGTTGGCTAAGACTGATTGGGAAGCTGAGGTTCGTAGGGCAAAAGAACTCATGACTACATCATCTGATGCCGATGGTGGAGATGATGATGATGATAGCGGAAGTAATACGGCGGCGTATTACTTGGATTCTTTGGATATAGAAGAAAGTGGGAACTACAGGCATTTGAATGTGTTCAAAATCTTTCTCCTTGTTTGATTTATTGGCACTAACGAAATGTGTTGTCATTGTAAACTCTCTAATTCATTATTTTAGGAGGAAAACATTTGATAGCTGGATTTTGAAATTATTAGGTAAAATATGATTCGTGAGATGTATGGCATCTTTGAGTCCCCTTGTTGAATAGTTGAAAGCAATGTAAAGTTAATTTGATCTAAATCTTATATGTCTCCTGTCATTAAATATCATGGGAGTGACTTGTTTTCATGAGAATGACTTTTAGATTCAACTCTCTTTATCAAGTGGTTTGTATATGTATATATGTAAGCGTGTATGTATATATAAATCTGGTTAAGCAATTAAAGGACAAGATAGAAGTTGGTTTCGTTGCCGGGAAATTCTTGTGCAAGAGGAAATGAAAAAGAAAAGGCTTAAATAAAAAATATTATTAAACACCGTGTTTAGTGGTCCTTCATGGACGCGTGGGTTTACGCGCTTAAGCGCGTGTAACTAACGGAAGGAGTTGTGAAACTTTGACGACGGCGAGAAATATTAACGTCTACCGTCAAGGTCGTCGTTTGCCAACAGCCGACGCCGTGAACGACCCGCTTTGCTTTGGTCTTCTTGTTCGTTTACTCTCTTTTGTTCCACTAACATCGCCGACTTGACCCGATAAGGCGATAAGCCGACCAGCTTCAGTCACATTTTTAATTTATTTTCTGTAAAATCCACACGGTTGGAACAAGTATAAAAATTTGGAATCACAACTTTACGACCACTTGGATATAGAATATAATATATTTCCATTGTTGACTAAAAATGTAACAAAATCATGGCGTGGTTACAAAGGAACAAAAATGGCCCATAAGATGAAACAAGAAGAAAGGCAATTAGTTGTGAATTTGCCACTAAGATCAAACTTTTCTTTTCCTCAAGTGTCCCAACTTGCTTTTATATAAACATAGCTTCTGATGTCCTTCATCACCTCACTTCTTCTTTTCTTTGTCTCCTTTAATTATTTTGGCCACTTATATTTTTTTCACTGGAAAACAGTTGAGGTTATCTTTATTGATAGCTATGCATGCTTTCAGATCTTGATTATTGATTTATTTCACTTACTCTATACAAATTCTGTCCACCTAGCTAGAATGATAAATAAAAAAAACTGCTGAAGTAACAACTCTTGTGTTTTGAATAAGAGTGCATAAAACCGTCAACTTTAACTTTTAAGCTGTCACAAAAAGGGTGAAGAGGTCAATTTTTATTCCCAAAGTTCCGAGATCTCCATTCGTAGCTTTGAATATCATTTCTTTATGCTAATCTAATAAGTTGATATGCAAAATCACAATTAAATAAGAGGTAAATAGAGTGAAAATATCACACGCAAGTAGGCAACAAAACCAACGAATAAAAACTGCGCTTCTGATTCCATATGATATCATGAAAATATGATAAACATCTATACTCTCCAGTCTCCATCTACATCGGAAAGAAAAAAAATACCGTTTATAGCCAGCCTAATTATGCTAAATGAAGTTAACAAATTTTTAGATCAGCCCCAAGAATAATGCTTCGTGTTTGCTCGTTAAACCAACTTTACTTAGAGTTTTTGAACTTTCCCCATCGCCATAAGCATGCAGAGGATATGGCTTTATCTGTTTTCATTACACAAACGTACCAACTAAACGACGTTTCCAATGAAAAAGTATATTTGTATATAGCATTTTATGCCACAACCCACTTATCAGCATGCATGTAAGTGTTAGGCTTTACAAGTTTATAAAGTCGAAAAATGATTGTAAAGAAGACATGATTTGTGGTTATTAAAGTTTATATATATATATTCGAGGTCTAGCTGAAGTTTTTTTTTTCTAAATGAAGGCTAACTTTCAACAATTTGAGAAAACTCATCCAAATCCTACATAGAGGTAGTTAAATGATTCTTAGCCTAGAGCGATGGTAGTTCTAACTAGTGATCGTATTGATTGACTTGCAAAACATTGTTGATCTTCTACTACTGACTTGAAATTTTAACTAATGAAAAACATATTTAGCTTCATTTCGTAATTCAATTAGATTCATGTATCTGCTTTCTCGAGTAAATAATGTATACTTTTAAAAGATAAAACAGAATGTAATTAAAATTGTTTAGCGATTGAACGTACTAATTAATGTGTATTCAAAATTTTAAGTCAATTCTACCAATATTTTTCCCCACCAATTTAGTCTAATGTCAAATCAAATGAATTATTTATTATATACTATATTAAAAATCATGAAAATGTTCACATTATTTTTCCCTATATATCTTTGACTATTAAATTTTGGAAAGTTAACTTCTTTTCACTAATAAAAAAAAAATATTTTTCCTATATATATTTAACTATTAGATTTTCAAAAATTAACATCTTTTCACTAATAATAAAATTCTAAAATTTAATTTATATTATCCTTTTAAGTCTAGGAAATTATCAACCAAAACGGTACTAATAAATTATTAGAAAAACTGCCGCGTCAGCGAGATATGGGAGATAAACTATTGAATATGCGAATGCCGTTGGAGGGCTTCAACAACAAGGGCTATATCAGTAATCGGCAATGGCGGCAACAACAAGGGCTATATCAGTAATCGGCAATGGCGGCAACAACAAGGGCTATATCAGTAATTCGCAACTTAATTCCAGACAAAATCGTCTGTTTACTGAATCTTTCACTTACATCGGCGTTTCCACAAATGGCAGCACCTTATTAGCCTAAGAACACGTGGCGCAACCTTAATGCGTCACAGTGTTGAACACAAAGCTGGATTTGTTAATTTATGACGTCACGAGTAATTAAGAAGCAGATAGGAAATTAATAAACAATGAAGGCGGAGACGAAAGCTTCAGTTTCCTTCGTCTATTTTAATTTTTCTTTTTTTTTTTAAATAATTGACGAAATTTCTAAACCAGATGCGTCGTCTGCTACTCAACAAACTCGCCGGCGAAGTACGATGGCCGGGAAAAACTCGGACTCCTCGAGTCTCTACCAGGTTTTGGTGGAGTGGTGTCAGAGGATGGAGACGAGTCAAGCGAGACTAAGAGAAGATGTCGATGATCTATTGCTCCAGGAAGAGAGACGAATCGGTATCGAACCGGCGCCTGAACCGGATGTCGAAGCGGAAGCGGAAGCGGATGATATGTGGGAGAGTCCGTCAGCGACTTGGGAGAAAGCGGTTTCGGGATTCTACTTCTCCGATAGCGCGTACCGGACTTTGATGGATTCAATGGGACATGCGATTCACGTAACCTCCGCTGGTTCCGGCGAGATTACATTCTGGTAAACCTAATTCATCTTCATCTATGTTGCTAGATGCGTTTAGTTCAACTGAATTAGAAAGAGAGATGATATTGTTATGGTTATTCAGGAGTAGATCAGCTGAGAATCTGTACCATTGGTATGCTGAGGAAGTAGTTGGATACAGAACGATAGATGTGCTTGTAACGGAAGAGTATCGTAACTGCCTTACGAGTATAAGGAATAGAGTTTGCCGTGGGGAGACTTGGACTGGTCAGTTTCCGTTTCAGAAGAAAACTGGTGAGTTGTTCATGGCACTGGTGACTAAAAGCCCCGTTTATGAAGGAGGAGAGCTTGTTGGTGTTGTTACTGTTTCTAGCGATGCTACACTTTTCAATAGGATGCATCCGTTAAGTAGCGAGCATCAGCAGCAAGGACAGAGTAGTAGTAGTAGTAATAGATATGAATCGAATTTGAGAAAGCATCAGTGGCATCTCCCTAGACCTCAGATCGCTGCAGGAGGACCTCAGGTTCCTGTTATTCCGCAGATTTCATCAACTGTTTCGAACCTGGTGAATTTCAGATT
>OVBI01001078.1:0-23529 GCA_900406495.1 Sisymbrium altissimum | reverse complement strand
TTTTTTTTTTTTTTTTTTTTTGGTTTGATTTGTGTGCATGATGAATGATTGTTTGTTTTTGCTGTTAACTGTAACAAAAACCAAGAAGGCGTCGAAGCTTTTACCGCAGAGGAATGGAGATGATTCCTTTAGTGCAAATCAGAATTCTAGGAGCAGAGATGAAGATGTTCCGGTTGTTCCCTCCACGACTTTCGAAAAGTATGGTTCAATGGTAAGTAATGTTATAAGCTGGAATTCGTGTTAAAAAAAAAAAAAAAAAAACAAAAAAAAAAAAGCTGGAATTCATTTCCTTAAAACGATTGATATATTATGTTAAAAGCTGAATCTGGATATGTACTAATGTAGGCGGATAAGTTTTTGGGAAAGCTGCAAAGGAAGATTACTGGTAATCAAGGAAATGAAGATAATACGGCTGGTGGCAGTGGATCTGTTTCTAAGGCTTCTAGTGCAGTTAGCTGTACGACTTTCGTAGACAGTGGCAATGGAAAGCTAAAAAAGGATGAAACTAGATTCTCTGATGTCTATGGGAGTGGATCTGGAGGTTCGAGTGGAGAGAGGCATGTACTGTCACCTATTAAAGACCGCTTTCAGTTTATTGGGAATCTGAGTCAAAGGAAACCACCCAAAGGACGAGAGAGTGGTTTGGTTTCTGGTAGGGGAACAAGAATGTCGGACTTAAACGGTGAGATAGAAGATGCTTGGACGGCTCGGCCTAGTGGCGATCCCTTTCCAGGCCTTGAAGTCAGCGTCGGTAGGCAGCAAAGTCTATCGAGCCAAATGAATAATGGACTAGCCACCGATTCGTCGTGCGAGATACGATGGGAAGATCTTCAACTTGGGGAAGAAGTTGGACGAGGTGCATGTGGTTTACCAAAGTTTACACTAGTTTTCACCGTTTTAGATATGCAAATTCAATACAGAGTCTAGCATGTTAAATCGAATACTCTGTATTTCTAATGCATAATGTTTGCGCACAGGTTCGTTTGCTGCGGTTCATAGGGGAGTTTGGAACGGATCGGTAAGTTTTCTGTAATTTAAAGGTAAATCCAAAATCAGTTCTTGTATCAGTGGACGGGATTAACTAACTAGTCCAATTTATTTGGGCCAGGACGTTGCTATTAAGGTTTACTTTGAGGGTGATTACAACGCGATGACTTGGATGGAGTGCAAAAAGGAGGTATGCATATTTGGTTTTCTCTGCGATGTAAATGTTTTGACAAATTATTTGTGCCAGACAAAATAAATCAGTTTGGATCAATGTCTTCAGATCAACATTATGAAGAAACTGAGACATCCGAATGTACTGTTATTTATGGGAGCAGTATGTTCCGAAGAAAGATCTGCCATAGTCATGGAGTATCTGCCAAGGTGAGATTATTGACCTCTGGATCTTAAAGTGGTGTTGTTCCTCATTGAATGCCTTATATTATGCTGCGCAGATCAATACCCTGTGTTAATATATTTCTTTCCGGTTGTGATGAGCAGAGGAAGTCTCTTCAAAATACTTCATAGTTCGAACCAACCATTGGACAAGAAGCGTCGTTTAAGGATGGCCCTTGATGTTGTAAGACTCTCATCTTTCAGAGACCTCCCTTTCAATGAAAAAATTAAAATAAAACATGTTAAACGCTGAGCGAATCCGGGTTCAACATTGTTGTTGCAGGCTAGGGGAATGAATTACTTGCACCGGAGAAATCCGCCAATAGTACACAGAGACTTGAAATCGTCCAATCTTCTAGTCGACAAAAACTGGAATGTCAAGGTATAATAACAACAAAAGCCTTTATTTTCCTTCACGATTCACACTCATGAAGATCTGTAAAAATGAGTTTAGCCTCTTTACTTACAAAGTTACAACTTTTTGCTTTTCCTAGGTTGGAGACTTTGGGCTTTCAAAGTGGAAGAACGCAACATTCTTAAGCACTAAATCCGGGAAAGGAACAGTAAGCCATCTATGAGTCTGTTTAATCCACAAAACTTTCTTGGATTTCTGTAACTTTCTTGGATTTCTGTAACTAACAGTTATTCAAATATTCTACGTGCAGCCACAGTGGATGGCCCCTGAAGTCCTCAGGAGTGAACCTTCGAATGAGAAGTACGTGAATATAATATTAACCCTTGCTTACTTCTCTCTTTCTGGTAATACACAATATTACTTGGAACATAATATTAGGGGAAAATAAACTCAGTGCGTTTGTTGAACAGGTGTGATGTGTTCAGCTTTGGAGTCATCTTATGGGAGCTAATGACGACTTTAATACCATGGGACCGTCTAAACTCTATTCAGGTACCTATAAAATTCTGTTCTTATAAGACTATAGCATATAATCATAAAGATTCTAATCAAGTTTAAATAGGTTGTTGGAGTTGTGGGATTCATGGACCGACGGTTGGATTTACCTGAAGGATTAAATCCTCGGATCGCATCCATAATACAGGATTGTTGGCAAACGTAAGACGATATGTGTTTTTAAAATTGTTTCATCAGATATATATCCCCTCAAAATTATGGAGGGGCGTTTTTAATAATCTTCTCTGTTCTAAATTGTTGAACAGTGATCCAGCAAAAAGACCATCGTTTGAGGAAATAATTAGTCGTATGCTAAGCCTGTTCCGCAAAGCGGGGTCGGGTGCACAAGAAGACGAGGACTGAGAAAGGTGACTGGGGTTACACAAAGCAGGGACGTGACAAAAGAAAAGTGTCGTTCTAATCAGTTAATTATACATAGGGACTCGTTGTATTATATATTTCCTTTTAAGTTAAAAAAAAAAAAACAGTGTAGCTGAATCAAAGAAGCCTCCCATCAAAAGAAACGTACACATTAAAATTTTGGTTGTTCAAGTTTAGTTTATCTTCTGAAGTTTTGGAAAATGTACAATTCCGGTTCCGTTTGGTAAAATTTTTGGTTCAACTCTTCTTTTTCCGGTTCTCCTGCGATAAAATATGGTTTCGGTTCTGTTTATTCGGTACCAAAAGAACATGTTACATATAAAATTTGGTTTCTGTTCACAAGAAACATACTCTTTCGGTTCTGTTTATGTAGGTGTTAAGTCGTAAAGGGAGATTTTATTGAAAAGAAATATCAAATTAAATAATAAAATGGGTGAAAAAGAGAAATACGAGAGAAAATTTGAGATTGGTGGCTTTTTGTGATTTGGAATGTAGTTGGTTTCTAGGGGAGAGAAAAGAGCAGAAAAAGGGAAGGTGAAGAGTGAGCAGTGACAATGCGTAGCTTTACCTCTTTTGCTATCTTATTCTCTCTTACAGCTTCCCATCACTGCGTCGTCTGTGGCTTCTCAGCACCTATTATAAGAGACAGAAGGCCTAAAACGCCCTTTATTTGATTTTTTAAATCTTTATTTGTAATTCCTCAATTCAGCATCTTGAAATAGGCGCGTTTACAAATTATACACCATAATTATAGATAAAAGCAAGGATACAGGTACTGATATACAGATGGGTGTATAAGTATGTGCATGCATGTGCGTGAAGAGAAAAAGTATTGAGATGAAGAAATTTTTTTTTTGGGGATGAAGATATTTGTCTGCTTGTCTGCGTAAGTCAGAACAAATCACATCGAGCTGCATAGTAATATTTAGTTCACAAATACATGCTTGTGACCTCTAGACAAGAAACTTTTAGACTCCTAGCTCTTGCCTTGTATGCATTTCGTAGCATTTCAGCTGAAATTATCTTTACTTCTTTATTTTTATGTTATCTGTGATTGATTGACGACCAAGTTGATTTCCCAAGCGGTACCTGTTAGAAAAAAAAAAACTTTAAAAAAAGTTTATGGTACAAGTCACTATTAAGAATGGAAGGTACAAAGTTATTTCAAGACTTGCTTTCAAGCATCTATCACTGAACTTATTTATAAAATCTTTGGACCATTAAAAAAAATGAATAAAATAGAAAACAAGTGAAACTAGAGCAATTAAAAATGTGAAACTAGTATTTTACATTCCTTTTTGTTTTAAAAGTTAAATTCGGGAAGGATTGAACCTTGTGAAGTTGCGATGGACATAATTTTAGTGTTGACTTTATCGGAAATTTTTCTAACTAAACTCACTACTCTGTATTACTTTGTTGTCTTTTTCCAGGTCTAAATCGATTACGAATGATATATATATATATATATATATTCCATCTGATAGCAATCATGGTTCAAATTTGTCTCTTTAGTTAGATCATAATTATGATTAGGATTTAGTTCATTGACTTCGTATACTCTTGCACACTCGATAAGAAACTAAGAAAATTATTTTTAAAAATCAAACTAAAAATTTGATTGAACCTTCCTAATTTTATCTGATGGTCATATATGTGGCTTAACAACGACCTATCGCATTCTCTAGACGATACAAATCAAAACCTTTCAAGAATCGCTTCGTGTTGGATCTATCGCAATCTAAACCATTTTTTGTTGTTGCATGGAGTGAAGGTTTGAATTCAACCGCTAACGACAAATTTAATCTTGTAGATGAGCTTCGTATTTTTCTTTGTAATCTTATTACACAAAGGAATATCGACTAAACAACTTTGGATGCTTCATATTAGTCATGAGATTTGTTATTAGGTGCACCTAATCTTGTTAATAAATCGTAGTCTTCGTTGATTAGTTCTTATCCAGATTTCATGCTTCAACTATAGGATTAATCAACTTGCATTATTACTTCAATATCATACAGTTCTAAATCTTGACATTTATATGTCCGTTAAAATAACCACAATCTTACTTGCCAACAAATGTTATTTTTGGGGAAACAAACAATAATTCCGCTGGAAATGTTGACCATCACATGCGATGCGAGAAACACGTACAACGAGTTCATACACGAAGAAGCGTTGACCAAAGTCAACAACACCGTCCACTCGCAGTCCACTATATACGACTAACTAAGATTCATGTAGGCTCCACCTTTCGTACTTGTATGACACGTGGATAAATCGTAACGGCCTTTTCGTCTGATGCCTTCCTCCGTCTCTCTGAGTCTCTGTGATGTCTTTTTCTTACTTGCATGAGACATACCGAAGATTCCAGTGGATTAATTGTCGGTCCAATTTCTTTTTTCCATTTACGACTACGAGTTAGATTCTCAAAAGTGGTTACACGTGAACCGTTGGCCTTGGCCCATTATGATGTACTTGAGACATATCTTTGTTAACAGTGCTTGTTCATTTTGTTAATTATGGTTATCCATTTGGAATATAATGAAGATTCACAGCTCACCTAAGTTCGTAACTAAGTTCATTTTGGTTAATTAGCTCTATATTTAGTCTGACTGTCACGATATCTGTTCTTTGAAAATAGATACGTTACAGCCTTATGGCTTTATACACTAAGTCCTAGCTAGTCCAAGATGCTTAATTGACCCTTTGTAATATAGTTAATTTTACAATATAATATCTATACGTAGACATCTATATCATTCCAGTCTTTTTAGTTGATGTAACATAGTTGATACACAACATGGTGAGCATACAATTAAATTTATATTATCCAATATACGGTACAATTCAGACGTATCTAGTTTAAAAGACAGTCAGTATCCAGGATTTCTGACGTCCACTATCCACGACTACTTTATTTAGTCCCATCTCTTGTCTTAATTCTAATGTCTATTGTAATTTAGTTACTTAGTTAGGACAAATGACTGTATTAAATTATTTATCTGATATTTCATATATCATGACTTTTCCCATCCATCACGTATATAAAAGTTTTCATTCGTACGATCGTACAACTATTACGAATAGTATTGCAGCAAAAAATAACCAGTCACAAAAATCATGATTTGTTTATACCACTATTGAGAGGCTATACAGTCCGAAAACTTAACATCATCCATATAAATCTCTGACGACAAAACATATTAAATGCTTAAAGGACAAAGAGAAAAACAAACTTAAAAACGAATATAAGAATTGTAATCCGACTTCGATTGCTAATTTGCCATAATGCAAAACGACGGTGCAGCGGACGGCGCGATCCCGTTAAGAGACGAAAAACGGAGTAGGGACCATAGAAAGGTGATGATGAAGGGCAAAAACGTTTTACTAAGAGCCATTGGATTACGGTGACGGGTCCCACAAGAAGGTGACATCATCCTTTATGGGTCCGTATCGGATTATATAGTATGTAGTGTGGTCCATCTCTAAACGAAAAAAAGTATCGACGCTTTTTGTCATCTCTCTGTTCTTAGGAGTCACCATAATATTTTCCCAGATTCACATGAGATATATAGTATAATACAACAACAGATCTATTAAAATAAAAAATCTTACATTTAGACTAGGTTACAGAGGGCTAAATGCATTAGTTGTCTTTATTGTGTAATGTGTTTTACAGTCTAGATTTTTGTTGGGATGTAGATGGTAACACAATTCACAAGTGAATGCTGAAGTGTTGTTAATACGAGAAACTACACGACGCGCACTCTCTAAATAAAATAATAATGGAGATTAACGAAATTTCCCGGGAAATGAGATAGAAATAGAGAGTGAGGTACACGCGCGAGTGAGAAGCGTGGTACTAATTAAAAACACTGTTTTCTACTACTCGCGACTACTTAACTCTTATTACAACAAGCTCTCACTTCCTGTTCTCTCTCTCTCTCTCTCTCTCTCTCTCTCTGCTCTCTTTTCTCAATACTAAAGAGCAAAACTCAGGCGAGAAGGAACGCCGTCGTTTCATTCGTCTGAGTTGAAGTTTCGACAATGGGAAAAGCTTCACGGTGGTTTAGGAACCTATTCGGACTTAAGAAACCCGACTCGGGCTATCCGGATCCATCTCTCGAGACGCCTTCTCGCTCTTATCCAAAACGCCGGTGGAGCTTCGTCAAGTCCAAACGCGAAAAAGGAACCGCACAGCTGAACCAGCATGCTCCTCCTCCTCCTTCGTCGCTACCGAACTCGACGCCTCCACCGTCTTCGTACAACCATAAATCTTCTCCGTCGTCGTACCACCAGTCGTCTCCGTCGTCCAACGGACGCCGGAGGAAACAGAAGCTTGTGTGGGAGGATGAAGGTGACGTGGATTCCGCCAAGCATGCGATTGCGGTGGCCGCCGCGACTGCTGCTGTTGCTGAAGCCGCCGTCACCGCCGCTAATGCCGCAGCTGCGGTCGTCAGGCTCACGAGCACGAGCGGGAGGTCGACGCGTAGTCCTGTCACGGCGCATTTTAGCGACGGGTTCGATGATGTGGCGGCGTATGTTAGCAAGTTCGATGGACACGGACGCGGACGCGACATTCGTGAAGGTGTTGCGGCGATTAAGATACAATCAACATTTCGTGGTTACTTGGTAAATTTTCTTTCTCTCTCTTATAAACTTTGCTAATATTTATTTTACTTTTTATTTTTTTTGAGTGAAAGTACATGATTTTCTTTCTTTTCTTTAATCTACTCCATTTATGCGTAGGAATAGAAGAAATTAATATGGTCATAGATTTCTTAAAAAAGTCACGGGGATTATCGTCGATATAACATTTTTCGATGTCGTAAACCTTCTGCTGCTTCCTCTTCCCTAGACGAGTGATTAGACACTAACCTTCTATATTCCCATTTATTTTTCTTGTTTTAATATTAGAGCACTTGAATATTCTTCGTATAAAGTAATGTATTTGCTGACTTGCTGTCTTCTTGATTTTATATTCACCGGTTAGGTGTTGTTTTCAGTTTAACCGAGTTGTTTAAATTGATTCCGGTTCGAACACTGTAGAGTTAATTAGCTTTTTATCTGGTGAAAATTTACCCACCCCAACGTTTTTAATGCTTTCATTTAAAATGTGAGGAAATAAGATATTTTTTTACAGTCGAAAATCATTACTGACCCAATTAAATGAAATATTTTTATAGAAATAGCCAATGGAAGATCAGTAAACATCAACAAATACGAAGTTGTTGTAGTTTTGTTCTATTGGTTTGTGAATGTTTTTCACTGTGGACCACTTTGTAATTATGTGGTGATGGTGGCTTGCTATAGTTTGGCTATATTTCAGTTCAATATAGTCTAGGCTAGACGTAGTTAATATATGTGTATATCAATCTATCAATGCATGCCTATTGAACTTTATACTTTATAGTTTATGGCGAGTCTTATATTTCTTTTTTTTTTATTGGAGGGTTTAAGATAATAGGGTATAGTGTGTAAGACAATTCAGACCCAAATGTGTTCTCATCGACATAAAAAGTCGCATTGTTCATTTATAGTCGATTCATGTTTCCTATTGTAGAGAGGGTGACAATACACGTAATGATGTAAATGTCTTTATCGTATTTATGTATAGCCGTCTATTTAATTTTTTTTTTGAATTCCTCGTCAATGAATATTTGAAAGTTCAATCTCCTCAAGGGTCAACTTGTATTTTTGTCCTCCGTTTCGCGCCAACTTCTATCAAAAGTAATACTTGTTTGAAATTCAATATGCTTTTGTGGTCCTGTCCATAATAAGAGATTGAGCTCAAGACCTCGCAGACTTTTTTAAAAAAATTGATATTTAGAATTTGATTTTTGTTGTCTCTATCTGAAACTTAAACCAATTCGTTTAATTCTTTGATTAATTTTAATGAAGGCAAGGAGAGCGTTAAGGGCACTCAAGGGATTGGTCAGGCTTCAAGCTATAGTTAGAGGCCATATCGAACGGAAGAGAATGTCGGTCCATCTTCGCCGGATGCACGCTTTGGTTCGAGCTCAGGCTCGTATTCGTGCCAGTCGGGTTATTGTCACACCTGAATCCTCTTCTTCTCAATCCAACAACACCAAATCTTCCCACTTCCAAAATCCCGTAAGCCTGATTTAAACCACCTCTTAAGATTGTTCTTATTTACTCTTGAACAAGTCTTTTATTCCAAGTTCCTCTTTAATAACTCTGTTTATCCATCAAAGGGTCCACCAACGCCGGAGAAACTCGAGCATTCGATCTCTTCTCGCAGCTCCAAGCTCGGTCATTCTCATCTTTTCAAGGTATTACTTTTTCATTTCTCCTTATTTAGTTGCTTATGGTCTAGTTTAAAACATAATAGGTTTGTATGTTTCTCATTATTGCATCCATGTTAGTTAGGCTTATCCATTTTACATTTCCTTTATCTTTTTATTTGTAACTCCTGCTACTACTTTAACTAAGCGATTGGATTACAATTTTCAGAGGAGCGGTTCTAAGGCTAACAACAACAACAACAGACCGTACACTGCTTACAGAGACACATTCTCAGCCATGAACGATGAAGAAAAGATCCTTGAAATCGACAGGAAACACAACAGTTCTTACACAAGACGCAGCAGACCGGACATGTTCTACTCATCCCACCTCGTCATAGACAACTCAGGCCGGTCTGGACCAGTTTACGCCATGCCTCCTTTTAGCCCTTCCTCGTCACATGAAGAGACTGTAAACCAGTTTTGCACTGCAGAGAACAGTCCCCAGTTATACTCAGCTACTTCTGTAAGCAAACGCAGTGCTTTCACGGCTAGTTCTATTGCACCGAGTGATTGCACCAAAAGCTGCTGTTACGCGGACCATCCTAGCTACATGGCTTGTACAGAGTCCTCTAGGGCTAAGGCTCGCTCTGCTAGTGCCCCGAAGTCGCGACCACAGTTATATTATGAGCAGTCTTCGTCGAAACGGTTTGGATTTGTGGATGTGCCATACTGTGGTGATACCAAGTCAGGTCCGCAGAAAGGTTCTGCTCTGCACACTAGTTTTATGAACAAGGCTTATCCCGGTTCAGGTCGGTTGGACCGCCTTGGGATGCCAATTGGGTATAGGTACTGAGAAAAAGCTGTTCAACCGGTTTGTTCTATTTGGTTGGGGTTGTGATAAACTGATAATAATCAAATGTAGAAGTGTAGAACCGGCTGGACCCCGGTTTTGTTGTAGATCAGTGGATTGAACTTTCCTGTTAATTTTCTTGCTTTGTAGTTTGTAGTCTGTGGATTAAATCTAAAATGGAAATAGAACTTGCTTAATCATAATGTTGAGTGTACATCTATAAATCACTATTACATGCCTAGACTGGAACTATGTGCTTCCCTCTCAAAATTTGCATGAAAGTGAAAATGAAACACAGCTAGCTAGTCAGCTTCAATACAACGAATTGGGGTAATAACATCAAAAAATTATATCTAAGACTAAGATAAACAGATGTCATGTCCATTGAGATTTAACAGAGTAGCTAAGTTTATGACACCACTTACAATATCTGTTCAAGTTATCTCCTCTAAATAGTATCACCAACCCGGAAACAAACCTGCACATTAGTATAACCAAACCAAAATTCGGTTAAGTAACCCAATCAATTACCTTTCTAGTCAATATGAATGAGAGAAGGTATAGTAATTAGTATCATGAAGGAAGGATTAAGACAGTTCTGAAGCTTACCCGGCGACAAAGACAATAGATGCAGCTAAGCAAAGCATGAGTTGGCAAGCGTTGTACTTCGGTTTAACAATAGAACCGGGCATCAGAGAAACTCGGTTTTCCTCCCATTCGAACTGTGGGTGAATCAGGAGAAGAAAACCGAGAAGAAAACCTCCCAAGAAACCTCCAATGTGAGCAAAGTTATCAACAGGAGGAAGTGTCCCTAATGCTAAGTTAACACCAACAATCACCAATAGCATTATCAGAGCCACACCCTACAAATAGTTCATCATCAGAAGAAAAAACAGAATCAACCAATGGACTCAGAGGTTTCTCATGCTCAATGCAAATAATTCACAAAATAAGTTGGTTTCTGAGCATACCTTGTTGTCATAGGTAGTCCAATTGATTAACAGTTCTGATAACATTGCTCCTAAGAGGCCAAACAAGGCGCTTGAGGCACCAACGGATATAGCATTCTGAACGAACAGACAAGATAGTATACTCCCGCAGAAGCCTGACACAAGATAAATTGTCCCGACACGAACAAAACCAAACTGCTGTTCTAGACGAACTCCGATGAAGGCGACACAGAACATGTTTGCTAGTAAATGAATAACACCGGCGTGTAACCACATACATGTTAAGAGTCTCCAACCTTGACGCTTGTGAACTATTTTCCCCCACGCCAAAGCTCCCATTTTCTCCAATCTGCAAAGTTTATAGTTAAACTCAGAACCAAACCTAATGCAACATAACTCAGAGTGTCGTCTTAGAATTTAACATAACAGAGTTCATCAGCTTAAACGAAATGATCAAAATCTAAAAATAGAATCTTAGGGGAAAAGGTAATCCAGAAATTGGAGCGTTGACTAGATCTGAAATTAGAATGATTGGTAACTTGACGCGGAAGAAATAAGCAAATCCTAAATCAAAGCGCAGAACCCTAAGACGAAATCAAATGCTACCATATTGGATTCAACTCACGTCGAGGAAGACGGGCCGAGAAGAGAATTCGTCTTGAAAGACTCAAAGGAGAAACGTCTGAGGAACTTTGCGAGACATCGATCGCTCTTGTTAGGGCAATCGTTGACGTACATCACGGAAATGAAGACGACGACGTTCGCAATCACCACTATCGGAATCAACCACGACGTCCACCGTACGTCGGAGGTCGTCTCGCCTCCATTACCGTCTCTTTGCTCTATTCCTCCTCCTGCTTCAGGATCCTCCTCCGCCGCAGAAACCATCTCTCACGACTCACACACTCTAGCTAGCTATAGCTTAACACAAGAATTTTGACACATTTTATTTTTGAATCTTGATTTACGTCACAGATTTTGAGAAGAAAAATTCAACGTTGTTTCTTTTTCTTTTTTTCCTCAAAGAACAAACTGCTTGAGACATGCAACTGTTAACAGAGAAAATTTGCTGTCAAGAGTTTTTCTTTTTCTTTTTCTTTTTGAGTTGAATTGAAACGAGTCAAAGGCCAATTTTAAAGATATTTTCTGTAGAAAATTAGATTTCCGTGTTTGATATGCATGTCCGCGCCGCGATAAAGTATTTGATATACACAAGTAGAAAATTCAAACATGAAGACATTTTTTTTTTAAAGATAATTTTAGTAGAAAATTTAAAAGACAATTAGCTTACTTAGAGAGGGTTCCAAGCAAAGATATGAGTTAGAATTTCTCGTTTATAAATTAGAGTGATGTTAACAAAAAAAAAAAACTAGAGTGACGTTTAACTGAAATCCTTGGTATGGTTACTAATGATAATAATCTATTACTAGGGGAAACAAAAACCAAGATGTGTCATCTCCAACGGTCTAACACCATTTCGAATGGTCTAGAGTCTAATAAGATGTTCTAAAATTTTTTATATTATTATTTATTTATAATTTAAGTATATAATTTAAAGTAATTTTAAAAAAAGAATTAAACTAATAAAACAATGATACTTTGAATAGGTTTCTAGAAAACGAGTTCTAAAATTTCTCTATTAATAGATTATTTCTCTTTTTTCTTCAAATTTTCTTCTCTCACTATTTTTAATTTTTTTTTGTTTATTAAATTGTTTAAAGTCCCTTCAAAAAGGCAATGTTGGAGGTATTTTAAGAGTATTTATATTGATTCGGTATCCAATAAATATCTTAACTAAATGTAGAAAAATTAGAAGAAAAAAAAAGAATGAAAGAGATATTTTTAGATATGAAGAAAAACATTCTACACTTCTTGATTTATAATGACTCAGTTTTCATCAACTATGTTATTTTAATTAATTTACATTAAAATATTAATATTAATGAGATGAAAATCCAATTTGAGAAATCAACCAATATAGATGTTCTGATTGAGAACATCTTTTGGATTTTTGTGGTAATGATTTCAGTGCTGTGAATCTCTAGTTTTTATTCTCTCTCTTGTTTGTTTTACTATGCTTATCATAATTTCTTTTTCTTTTTTTACAAAGATGAAGTTGATGAATCAAAAGCCATGAGGATTGACTAGCTCATGGAGAAAATCTAGAAGTAATATTCTAATATTTAATTTTATAACAGAAGTAAAGCTCTTCTTCAATCAAATCTAAACCCAACCACATTAAGCGATATTTATTTGCTAAGATGTCTAAACAAGTTGTACAACATGTTTACTGATGAATGATTGTGGACCATTAATAATGTCATCTTAGATTTAAGTGATTTAAATACGTTGGAGACTTTAATAGAGTTCAAACTCTGTGCATTGGATAATTATTTAATTAATTTCATCAAACTTAGAATATCTCAAGTCATTGTTTTATCAGTTGGGTAATATGTGGAATAAAAATGAAATGATTGTTAAATATAACATTGATAATTATTTTCTTGGGTAAATATATCCTAAAAGGTTTTGCTCTTTTAAATTTATTAGATTTGATTAAACTTCATGTTATATAATAAAAAAATTTAGTTTGAAATTAACTTTGATGTTATTTGACTTTGCAGGTATAAGAAATATCATTTTAGTCCATTGTAGATTAATCAGCCACATATGTGCCTTGGATGTTTCTTGTAGGTATACTCCCACTAGTCATTGGTGGTTTCATCAACTATTAGACCACAAAAGTTTTGGTCACATGAGTTGCAACTCTATCTCTGAAGTTGGTTTTTGGCATCATTTAGAAGTTCATCTACAAGATCCTGATGACACATGCATTTGGTACAATATTCGCAGGTGTATTAGACATTGCTATGGCAGCAGGTGCTGCAGCATTCATCAACGCCATAATAAAGAGGCTTCAGCAGTTTTTTAGACAATATTTTGTTTTAGACCCTTTAAAATTTTGTTTTTCTTTTTTTTCAAAAATTATAGTCTTACCAAGATGTAATAACTTGAGATATTGTATCGAGTTACTCAGTTTGAGATCTATAAAATCATCAGTCTTATCAGAGAGGTATTAAAACAGGAATGGATATCAAATAACTTTGCAAGATAAAACAACAACCAAAAGTTGTCGCCATTATACCACATAGAGGTGTTAAAACATGCACGAAGTGGCTTGTGCTTGAGCATAATTTTCTGAGAGTAAAAAAAAGTGAAATCAAATACATTGTTTCTTAGAATCCATTCGCACTGCCAATAATTTGTTGTTCTCATGCAAGGCTACTTTTGTACAAATTGTTGGCTCCAATTATTTGACTTTGTAAGCGATATCGGAGTAATTCAGCATAGAGAAGAAACATAGAGTCAAAAAACAAGAAACAAAAGGGACTGAGACTCAATCCAAAATCTCACCTGAGAAACAAGAAAATAAGCAAGAGAAACTATATGCCAGTTTATAACTGTTATAGTATAACTTAATTTATTATATAATTGCATGATGTAGATTTTAATTATTTTTGGAAACTCGCACCGAAAAAAACATTCATATCATGTTGAATTAGATTATATATATATATTTACTTATTTATTTATTAATATATGAATGGATAATTGGATATAGAAGGATTCCTACTAATTATAGGAAGTTATTTAAACATAAGTAGTTATGATTAAAAATATTAGTTTTTGTTTTTTAAAAATATAAAAATTCAATATTATTTTTAATAAATAAATAGTCAGTGATTACAAAATATCCAATTACCAACAAGAATATTTTTTTTCCTGACAAGGTTATATGTATATATTGATGCTCGAAATTAATTATTTTTAGAAGAAAGTTCGTTCCTCTAGTTTTGTTGATCATGGATGATCCTGACACATCCGAAGACAGGCTAACAACGATGTATTGGCTGGTTGGAGGCATATCGGTCATCCTTATCTCTCTTGGTATCTTTGGAATCACTTGTTTTCGTGGTTGGCTTTCACTCCATAAACCCTCGTATACTACTACTCTGACAACCGATTTAGGCGAGGAAGATCAGGAAACAAACATCTCCAATGGAGTTTGAAGATTTGAGTAGAACATAGACATATGCACTGTTTGTTAATTTACAATTTGGGGTTTTACTTATACAAGACATCAACTTTTTTCTTTTACAATTTTTTATTTATAAATAAATTGATCTAGCCATCTACCTTCGTTGGCATTAGTTACTTAAATTATGTTTTCTTTTATAAGCTTGGGATTTTCGTGTCTTTCTGCCTATATATATATATATATATATATATATATATATATATATAGCCATTATAAATTTAATACTCAGTTAATCCCAACGACAACAACAACAAAAATAATCATTACAAGTTCTAGGGTTAGCAAACTATTTCGCATTAATTTTATAAAAAGGAAGAAAAATCGTACTTGTGAAGGAATTAGAATGTGTACAGCATGATCGAAGCAAGACTCGAGACTTAATCTATGAAACGTAATCATATAGTGTTTGTGGCTCAAGATATTAACCTCGATGGAGTCTCCACCGATCATACGATATGATATTTGTGTTTTAGGGTGATCTTCATCCTTATTGTTATATTTTCTTTCTCTCCGTGGCTGCGACTGCCCACTCCCTCCTACAACACGCGACGCCAAAGACTTATAATAAACCGGTGGAGATCCGATCGATCGGATTAGGGAGACTATGTTTTTTTTTTACTATTGTTTATTTGTTTTGCTTCCTTTGTTTATTAACTTCTTTGTGATATCAATTGGTTTTGTTTTTGTGATCGATCATATCAGTGGTGTTTTTGTTTTTTGAGCAACTTGCTTTTACACCACTTGTGATTTTAAAATCGATATAACTATGTTGTTCAATCTGGTTAAACCGAATCAAACCTAAATGATGAGCGTAATATAGATCAAACTTAATATAAGGTATTTTTGATCAATTAATATAGGATAAACGTATAATTTTCTAAAATAATGTTTAGACTAATTTATAGATTAATAAACAACTGATGCCTATACAAATATTAAATTATATCAAAACGAGCAAATATTCGAGATATTTGATCCGCATAAGGTACATCGATGCTTGAGATTGAATTTACACTGAATTAAAAAATACAGTTATATACCTATACCTATACATATATTTTTAACGACATATTATATATATACCTATACATATGTACCCGTTTTATATAATTTTTTTTCACAATATTCTTTTAATCAAGGATTCAATAAGAAGTAGGTATCTTCTTGGGTCATCTCGTTAACGTCATGGATTCATCACGATACGAAGAAACGGTAAAAGTGTTGCTTGGAGTAATGGTGGTGATGTCCGTCATCGTTATCCTTTTTGGCTGTTGGCTCTGCGTTAAATTTTACACGCGGATTAACATGGACAAGGATGATGATATCCTGCGCTTAGAATTCTGAATTGAACCCATGAAGCTAATCCACGAACTTCAATGACGATCAAGGAAAAAGAAAGAGTCTGCGAATGAAGGGATATATAGTTAATGTCTAGGACTTAGTTAGATAGCTTTTATTCCTCTTGTAGATCAAAAACAAAAAGCTTTATTCCTCTTACAGTTTCTATAGTTTTTATTTTTTTCTTACGAACTTCTTTTGTTTTCTATGGTTTGAAAACAGACTTCTCCATACATGTCGTCTTACAATTTATCAATAGAGTTAATGAACACTCCGCTTTCTTCTATTTCTTTATTGTTGGCATGTTTATTGACTTACTCAATTTATGTGTTCGCTTTCTGTACTTTCAATGTCGTTACTGATTTAGGAATTTTAATTGGCGAGGCGATTGAGGAGGAACACTATGGTCTGTAGCTTTTACGCGAGATCAAATTCTGGTGGTTGGGGCCGACTGGCCGAGGAGATAGAGACGAAAGCGCTCTGGATAGCTGATTGAATCAGCCTAGGATCTAGATGGCCGCTGATTTCAGATACAACTATCTATAGAAACTATCAAGTACTTAAAATATTCTGATTTGCTTTGTTAATTAGGGCTCGTTAGTGGATTTACCTTATTGTTATTATTATCCCATTTAGTCCTATGAGATTTAGAAACTATTGTTTGTACTTATCCCTAAACAATATATTTTATATACTCTTATTGCAATTTAATTAGAAAGCCTTTTCTAAAAATAAAATATAATATAGAATAGGAAAACCAACCACATATTAAAAGCTTATACAACTTCTAGAGTTTTACAAAGTATTTCAAACTAAATATTTTTTTGTAGGACTCGAGAATATATATATATGTATAGTACACACACATAATCCATCCCCTCATAATCATAGTGTTGTGACATAATAATCTTACCTCGATGGAGTATCCACCAAGGGGGTCATTGGAATGGATCGACATACGATTGATATTTGTGTTTTCGGCGATGATCTTCCTCCTCACAATTATCTTTCTTTTTCTCTATGGTTGCCTCTTTCTTTTACAACACGCCAAGACTTATAACACCAATGGACATCCGCTCTAGGAGTTCGATCTATCAGATTTCGGAGGGGAAGATCATTCCATCGTGACATACATCTCTCTCTTTTTTTTTCATTTATTTTTCGTTTCTAATTATCAAAACGAGTTATTTTCTATTGTCTTAGATTCAGTTATTAAATCAAACATGCGAGTGTTTTTTTCCCACATAAATCATATGGTATTTAACTATTATTTTGCATCCTTATTTCCTTTGTTTCATTACTTCTTTGTGATATCGATTGAATAATTAATTTTTGCGATTTTAAAGTCCATTAATCCAGGTTGTTCAATCCGGTTAAACCTCAAGCTAACCTAAATTATATAATTGATTAAATAGAATTTTAATCTACAGTTTTTCGGTAGAGGATCATAATGTGGTTATGAGTCTTAGAAAGCTAAGCTACTCTTATACAAAAACGAAAAATTGATTACAATAAGTTATGTTCTTCTAATCAAACGTTTCATAAGAACCAGGCTAAATATATGGGTCGTCTCGCAAAACCACCATGAAGTACTTAATAGTTTCAAATTTTTTTGGCTGTTTTCTAGCCCATAGAACTCATCATATCGGAGTAAGTATGTATGTATCAATATACTATGTTATAAAAAATCACATTAAAAAAACAATAACATGTAATTTTTAAACATGCAACATGTTATTTTCTTTCACAACAATCAGTTATATAGAGCTTATATATATATAACTACCGGTAGGACGACATGACTAAATGAAAGAAAATAAATTATTAACTTAGTCTTATAATGGAAGAAAATAATGTTAAATGCTAATTTAAAAATCTTGCCATTGTCTTATATATAAAATATTTTTTAATTTAATAATATGTGATGCTAATTTGAAATTTGTTATGAAACTATAATTAATAAAAAATATTAAGCTTTACTTATTTTCTAACATATATGTTTTATTGTGTATATAGCTTTTTTTTTTTTTGTTCAACAATGTGCATATAGCCAATGGACACTTATTACTGGAATAACTCTTCTTTGGTATACTCTGAATCCTTTTGGAATTTGGATTTTTTGTATTAGTAAATAATTAGCTAAGTTATATTCTTTTCAACAACATGCATTTCTTCCAATAGATGCAATATTGATAATAAAACATATCTCTTTTTTTTTTCGGTTTCTAATTACTAAACCAGGTATTTTGTTTTGTCTTGGATTAAGTTAAATTAAAGCAATAACAAAAGCATAATGTGGCCACTGGAGCACAAACAAAACAATACCACACAATTAACCATATTTCATTGTAACTATTATTCCTATCGTAAACCATACACAGTATCAATGGATTGGTAATTAACTAATTTTCATTGAAAAGAATATGAGAGTAATAGTTTAATTTAACTTATAGCGAGGTATAAACGCTACTTATTTAACTTATTAAATACTGCTCAAGTCAAGCAAACGAAATTCTTTATTGTAGATCTGTTAGGTCCGTCTACGTGAATCAAAATTGCATACGAAATAATTAAGAAAACAAAAAGTAATAACACCAGAGACGCTAATTCAAGTAGAACCGCTAGCTAACTAACTTAAAAAAAAAAAAAAAAACCCAATAATGCCACTGTCTTCTTAGTCGGTTCATCAGCTCTCAAACACCGGTTGATTCATACCTCCTGGACGGTCTCCCCGGCCTCCAACTTCCCAAGTTCGATATCGCGTGCGTAAGATTCCCCACGAATAAGTTCAATACGCAGCCACCCCATAAATGCTAAACACATGCCAAAATAGATGAGTAAGAACATGGAGATGAATCCGACACACTCGAACCCAAGCCATATAATAAAATCACGGCGGGGGGCGAACGGAAACGGAGGAGTCGCCATAGAATTCAGAGATTGATATATATTATATATAGATAAGATTGTTATACATATATATATATATATTAATTATTCCTTACGAGTTCTAATTCCATCTAAATTGGGATTGCTTTCCCATGATTTTTCTAATCCAAATAATAAATCTTTTATATAATAGTAACTGTTGTATAACTTAATTAATTATATAATTGCATGACGTAGATTTTAATTATATTTGAAAACTCACATCGAAAAAACATTCATATCAAGTTGATTTAGATTAATATAAATATATATATTAATCTACGAATGGATAATTGGATATAAATCACGAGGACTTGTTGATGCACACAAAAAAAAAAAGATCACAAGGATTCGTAATTATATATAGGAAGTTATTTAAACATAAGTAGTTATGACTAAAAATATTAACTTTTAAAAAGAATATCAAAATTCAAAATTATTGTTGATAAATAAATAGTTAGTGATTATAAGAATATCAAATTACCAACAAGAATATATTTTTTCCTGACAAGGTAATATGTATATATTGATGCTCGAAATTAATTATTTTTAGTAAATAAAAAAGTTGGTTCCTCTAGTTTTCTACGAGGGAGTATATTACTTTAAATTTTCTAGTGATTTTTTTGCTATACTTAATATCTAAACAATTTTTAATGAACATTTTTGAATTTTAAAAAAAATATTAATGGCATTTTATATAAATTAAACATTAAGAGAAGGTTTTAAAAAATTAATAATTTTTTTAATATAATAGATATGTATTAAAGAAAGACATGAAGAAGAATTACAAATTTCATTAAAATTATATATTTAATTCATGACATAACTCTTATATCAAAATAAATTATTCTAAGAAATTCTAAAGACTTATACATATATTTTTTGTTTATAAAATTCTAGAAAAATATAAAAAAATATAAGTAAATAAAATTCAATGTCAATCCATCAAAATATTTGATAAAAATTCATAACATATTTTTAAATCTACTCAACTCTTAAATCATTAAACTCCACACAAATTCTACATCTACTAAACCCTCTTAATATATTTTCCATAGTCTTTTTCTTCAAAACCATCAACAATACTTAAGAACATAACTATTTTAGAAAAGGTGAAGTTATTGGAGTGTAGAGGTGAAAATAACCATCAAAAGTCAAAACCATCAACAATACTTAAGAACATAACTATTTTAGAAAAGGTATAGCTCTGCCCAAGGTATTTTCTTGCAAAAGTTATTCTGTTTAGGTTGCTTCAGAGTGTTGACTTGCTTTTTCATATAATTAGTCTTTTTAAAAGCTGCTATTATGATAAGTTTATATTGTTCCATTATTTTTTTACACTTTATATTATTACAATTATTGTCAGAAATTTAGTAGTAGTGTAAATTTGATCTTGACTATACATAAATAATGTGTAGATTTTTTTACCTACTTTAGATAAAGCAGCCTCAATAATTTTCAACTACTTTAGAATACCGATGAAGTAATAATAAATTTATGTTCTTGCAAACTAATTCCCATTAAATTATATTCTTAGCCATTAGATAATTGAGGAGTATATAAGAATCTTTATCTTGATAGGAAATAAAACTTGTACTGATCGATCATGATATATATAATCGTTGGGATGCAGCTGATCATAACAATTATAATTATTTGACAAAAAAAAAATATAGTTTGTTGTTGTATAATTAATTAACATCGATGGAGTATCCTCCGAAGGGTTCACTGGAATGGATCGACATACGATTGATAATCCTGTTTTCGGTGATAATTTTCTTCCTCATTGTTATCTTTCTCTCTCTCATAGGCTGTTTCTTCTTACTCCGGGGGACCTATGATAACCACGATTACGAGTTATACAAGCAATATATTCGAAGATCAAAGATGCAATCTACTACGACCTAGAAGAAGACGGACCCATCCTCCTTGGTATATACTAGACAACGTAAACATCTTTCTCAGTTTGTCTTTCAATTCTTAATTTGTTGGTCTTTAAACTAAACTAGTTTTGTTTTCATTTTTTCAGACATTCTTATTGGGGTTTAAAAATTGTTACTCTTTGCATCTTAACCTTCTTCCTCAATTAGAATCAAACGATTTCTCAATTTTCCTATATGCTTAATTTTTCGGCATGTAAATTAAACAAATTATGCTCTTTAAGAAATAAATAAAAAATCCTTATTGGGGTTTAGCATTTGTTCTCCGTACAATTGGGTTAAGACCTTTTAAAGTATAGTATCGCTTTTGCACACACACAAAAATCCTTAGATCCAAACTGTGAATATATTATACACCCTAACTCAGAAAGGAGAGATTGATCGGAGAATTATGCTTAGACGCAGGCCAAGTTTGACAGAATAAAATGTCATTATAAGTGGCTGAGACTTTTTCAGAGAAAAATCGTTAGGCTTATCATAATATAATTTTCAAGATAAATGATGTTTTTAAGGAATGCAACTATATAAAAATTTTAAGGAAGAAATCGACTATTATAAGAGACAATACTAATTCAGCAAAAGAAGACCTTTTAAAATGTCAATCTCAATCTCAATCCCAATCCTACGTAAATAACTCAAATTAAATAAAAAATAAATTAATCTAAGCCACTAAAGTAGATTTTTTTTTCTAGAAATATAAGGGGATTTTCACCCTATAACCAAAAAAAAGTCTCAAATTAAATTTCTAATCAAAAGTAACCTCTCTCTCCTCCTTTCTCTTCCTATCTCTCCCTTCTCTCTTTCTATAAATCTAATTTCAGCTTTTTTTTTGGTTATTTAGCAAAAAAGCCCAATATTAAATGATATCATTATATTCTTTTTTGTTATCAAATGACATCATTATATTCAAAAAGTGAGTTCGCCACGCTAAACCAGAAAATACTAAAGAGCGATTGATAGACCATTAGATAACAACCATTGGTGCATGAATATTTATCAAGGTAAATTGTTGAAAATGTCGTTTTTTAAAATTTATTTCAAAAATATTACCCTATAAAACTTATTCTAAAATTCGGTTCGGGGGAAAAACTTTCAAAACTGAATTGATTTAGGTTAATCGTATTAGTTGCATTCTTCTATGAAAATCTTAACTTAGAATAGTATTTAGAACAGATTGCGTTTGTTGACCAAAATGGCAAAATATCACATACGCTAGTTTTGAAGGAAACCGAATTCAATTTTCCACGTAAGGAACCAGAACAGAAGATTTACCAGAAATTAAAGAATATTTATGAATTTAATTAAGGGAAAAACATAATCAAGGAAATTCGGCTGGAAGTAAATATATCTCTTGTAGAAAGACACAAAAGTCAAAGCATATAGAAGCAAAACATAATGAAGGAATTACTTGCATTGCTCATGGATGACTAAATTATCTTATAGAAGAAAATTCTATGTTTTAACCAAAAAGAACAATTCACAAATTGATCTAGTTAATCTCATGATTAGCGAACAAACCCTGAATCTTCAGACTTGATGGGACGCGAAGTTGGATTTGTGGTCCTGAATCTGGTCGCCGATCTTCTCATATGAGGGTTTAGCAAGAGATAGCCAATCACGAAACCCACAAAATCCATAGGGTTCCAAAACTAAAAGGATAGAGGATCCAAACATTACAAGGAGAAAGAATATCACTCCAGTCAAGGCATACATTAATGATAACTTTCCTTCTGTGGAGTCTTCATAATCATCCATGGTCAAGCGATTAAGAGAGAGGGTTCAAATTTATTTGTGATAATATTTGACTAAAGGTTTTCAATATTTCTATAAAAAGGAGTCCTTACGTCCATATAAAGTTGTTAATATTCCTAGTTGTTGTTGTAATCCGTTTAGAAAAAAAAATGATTTGTGAAAAAAACTTAATACTGTATAATAATAATAATTTCTAAAGATAATTGTCTCCGGAAGACAAATACATAACATAAACAACCACAGATCATTGATGTAAATCTGATATGACAAATCGAATATAGTGAAGAATTAACAAATAATAGTGTCAGATTCTCTCTCTCTTTCTCGATCGATTAGACCAATAGCAATAGTATAACTTGTTCCGTTTTATATATGTTTCTCATTCTATTTTGTGTATTGGCTAAAAACTAGTGGAGTCGGGCCGAATTACCCGTATAACGGATTTTATTAAGAGTATTTGCATTGGATGGGGTCAAATAATTTATTAATTAACCGACAGTAAAGTAGGAGAGAGGTTTTGATATTTAACCTTTTGTCTTGTCGAAATAACTNTACTATTCCGTGTGTCAGAAAATATCCAATCGAAGATTTATGGCTACTTTTGGCGGAGAGAGGCGTGAGAGGAATCGAACAGACGCGACTTTTTGGTCGTTATATACAAGTGTAAGAAGAAGTGACTTCTTCTAAAAAGAGAGAATTTTTTGTTTTTAGGAGAGATATCGTAGCAATTAGGAGAGAGACTCTCCAAATCTC
>OVBI01001077.1:0-42927 GCA_900406495.1 Sisymbrium altissimum | reverse complement strand
AATATTAAATTAGAAAACTTTTTAATTTAAAATAATTATGTCATCTTTATATTTAACTATATACCTATAATAGATATTAGATATGGAAACAAAAAAAAATTAAAAGAAATTTAATCTATTAATAAATAAAAGTTGAGACTAAATGTCTTTGAGACTGTCTACATAAGATTTAAAAATTTTAAACAACCAATAATTTTATTCTAAATCGACATTTAAATTATGAAACAATTTCTAGATTTTAATTGTATTGTTAATAGAAAAATATATAAAATAAGAAAATTATCTATAAGTATCTATTACAAAACCAATAAAATTAATATTTAGATTATGAAACTTTCTAATTAATATTTAGATTATGTCTAAATTCATATTTTTTATTAAATATCAAATTTATTAATCAATCATGAAAAATGTATTCTTAATAGAAAAAAACATCAGACAAGGTAATTATCTATAAATTTTTATTAAAAAATAAAGTTAACATTAAATTGGAAACACTTCTAATTTAAAATATAAAATAAGAAAATAATTTATAAACCTTTTTTTATGAAATATCAAAATTATTAATCTTTTAACTCAAATTTATTGGTTTTATCATAAAAAAAATTACATTGACAGAAGAATCATTTTTGTAATTATAAATAATAAAAGAAACGTAGGTAAATAGAGAGTCTAATATCCAGTAATATCAAACCGACGAAGTAACCTTTCAAACTTGTGCTGTTTTTTTTAATTGAGAGAGAGAATTTTATTGTGCATTATCTACTTTTTAAGCTTAATACATTAGTCAATTAAATATTATATTAATAAAATAATCTATATTAGTTTTGAAATAACTAATTAAATATTTAAAATTATCATCTTAAGTTAATTGTATTTTGTATCTTTTTTTTAGTTATTGTAAAAGATTTTTAAGTTCTGAAACAATATTATGAATATGAAATATGATTTGTTTAAAAATTCATTAAATGATATGGGATTTTAATTGTGAAAATAGAAATATCTTCAAGTTTTCTTTTTTACTTCAAGAGTTTTAGTTGATTTTTTTTTTTTTTACAATTTAAATATAAATATCGTGTATTTTATTTTTTAGTATTTAAATATAATGAACATGAGTTTATGTTAAAAATATATACTTTAATTTTTTTATTATTATAATTAACTATAAAACTAATAAATATTTTTGTTTACTCACTTCACTTACTTCTCAAATGATTCTCAAATTTATTTAGTTATATTTTCTTCTAATATTAAGTTAAATTAAAGTATTTAATTATTATTTTTATAAATTTTAATATTTTTTATTTATAAAAAAAATCAATAGTTTTTAATAAGCTAATATAACGAGTTATAAGACAATAATAATGACAAATCTATTGATTTGAATTGAGTAAGTTAATGGTATTTTCAACATTAAACTTTAGAGTCACTTAACAAAATAAAACTTAATATATTGAATTTGAGGTATTTAATAAGAGATTTGATGGATTTCTGAATAAAATAATAATAATGAAAAAAGTTTATTTAGAATTTAAGAAAAAATAATGTGATATAAAATAAATTATTGGACCATAGTTATGAAAGTTTGTATTAGTTTAAGAGTTACAAATCAACTAATAATCATTAGTAATTTCTCAGATTTTGAAGTTTGTCAACATGATTGTATTTATTCTGGAAATTTAAAATTTTCTACGAAGTCAATATTCAATAGTAAATTTTAAATATCATTTTCAACATTATAAATTCTAAAAATCAAAAATATTAAATTGGAATATTTTATATTTGTAAAAAAAATTATGTCAATTGTAAAAATATTTTAATTTTTGTTTGAAACTTTCTGCAATTATAAAATTAATTATATATTGAGAATTATATAGATTTTGACGTGAGTGTGAAACTATATTTTAATTAAATAAGTATATTTTATTTTAGTAAATTTTAGAAAATATATAATTAAAATATATTTAAATATATTTATATTGATTATAAAAAGTATTTTAGAAATGGTGAAAAACCTAGTAATATTATAAAGATAACCAATCTGATGAGTAAGTCTTGTTGGTTATATCGTAATTACTGCGCTCAAAATTTGTATTTTTGTTATAATTTTCACCAGATAGCCATTTTTTAGATTCTTTGTCCAGCCATATACAATTCATCTCCTTTCACTATTGATTTATTAGGCCAGGCCGCCCCCTCTCCCCCCTTCTCTAGATCTTTTCCTCTGTCCGAACTTGATTCCGGCCGGTGGTGTGGGCTTCTTTAGCCACTGTCGGTCGGATTTGTTTCTTTTCCTTCTCACTTTTATTTAGATCCTATAGTTGTTTGTTGGTTTGGCTTTATGAGTTTTAGTTTGCAGATCTCTAGATCTTTAAATATTAAGATCTAAAGGTATTGGTTGAATTTTGTTGATGGTGGTTCATCTTGTTGGTGCGGTGCTGCATTCCGCTTATATCTGGTGGTTTAACCGTTTGGGATTCTTGTTGATTATTTATGATGGTGTTTCTATCTTGATTTGGAGAAAGTGTTTCTCTTTGATTTTATTTACTTCATTGTGGGTGTTCGATTGTTCAAATGGTGTCTTATCGTCTCTCTGGCTTCCTTAACATGGTGGAAAAGCTGATGAAACTACTGCGTTTATTGTCATCTGGTTACACACATCTAAAGGCATTGTGTTCTTAATATTAATTTTTGGCTATGATTTCCAATCACACACATGTCGATTTCTATTTTCGTGAGTTTGACTCTTTATCTTATGAGTCATGTAAAGTGCTTATTGGTATCATCTTTTCTGATGTTTTCTTTTGTACAAGAGTTAAATCTCTGAATTTTTTATCTTTCTTCTTTTTGGAGATGAATAAAGCCTTAAAAAAAATAAGATTTTTTGTCCAGTTTTGAACACTAATTGAAATTTTGACTCTTTTTTAGAAACAATCCTTTGTCACCCTTACACCATTTTGTATCTCCTATCAACCCACATCTTGATCTCTATCCTTTGGATTATATCACTCATTTTATTGGATTTTTGACAGGTACCCAGATGATGTTTACGATCGTATATGGACTGTGTATACTCCTTGGACTGACCAGAAAGTGATAGACGCCACTCTCACCGTAAACAGTTCCAATCCCTTTGAACCACCACAAGCTGTACTTAGGAAAGCTTTGATGCCGAAAATCCTAACACACCATTGGTCATTTTCATCGATGGCGCTGATAAAATTTCTACATACCTTTACTTTGCTGAGACCCAAGTGCTACAACCCAATGATTCCAGGGAATTCGACATTTTGTTTCATGGAACTATTATTAGCGCAGCTTATAGTCCTAAGATGTTACAAGTAGACACCATATACAATAAATCTCCCTTGCCAGGATTCGAGCTGACGCTAGTGAAAACGGAGAGGTCAACTCTACCACCACTTCTCAATGCTGTTGAGAGTTACTTGGTTATGGAGTTCCCATATTCAGAAACAAATCGTAATGATGGTATGTTAGTATGTACTCCCATAGTTATTCTTTCTGATGATATTAATTCTTGACTTCCTCAATATATATATATATATCAGTTGCTGCTCTCAAGAATATCCAAACTACCTATGGACTGAAGATAAGTAGTTGGCAAGGAGATCCTTGCCTCCCTGAATTGCTGAAGTGGAAAGGTGTAGAGTGCAGCTATACAAATAAGTCTATTCCACCAAGAATCATTTCCTTGTAAGATCATTCTCAAATCCCACTTTTACAGATAAAACTTTTGTCTCTTATGTTTACATGAAACGTTTTTACCATGTAAACAGAGACTTATCCAACAAAATGTTGAGAGGAAACATTGCGCCTAGCTTACAAAACTTGACCGAGTTGCAGAAACTGTAAGGTTTCTCAATTGTTTCTTGAAGGTTTATTTTAATATATCATATGATTTTTTTGGGAAAACATGACAAAAACTAATAAACAGTATATATAACATGATAATATTCATACCATCTAGTATAGTAAGATCGTCTACTTATGTCATTTTTGTTGTTTATTTTATTTTTATCTACTGTAGTGTAACGTCACCTTGATTAATTTCTTCTTAAACTAGTAACTGTATTTTAAATACTTATAACAAATCAACTGTTTTCCAGATTAAGAAAAATCCAATGACTTCTTACAACTTATTACATTTGCTAGGGATTTTTCAAATAATAATCTGACCGGAGGGGTGCCTGAGTTTTTAGCCAACATGAAATCGTTGTTGAACATGTAAGTTGCCACAAAAGCGGAACCAACCTTACTTATTTAATTATTTATCTATTTTGCTTCATATTTGTGTACTCCGCTTGATTTGGTTTCATAAACGGAGTTATCTGCTTTGGGCAGTAACTTAAGTTGGAACAATCTTAAAGGTAAAATCCCTCAGGCCCTTCTCGATAGAGAGAAGACCAACGGGTTAAAGTTAAGGTATACGAGTTTCCAAATATTCATGACTCTGCATCCAATTTTCTGCATTCACTTAATTATCTTTCCCATGATACTTGTGCTTTGTAGTACTCTAGAAAATCCAAATATTTGTCTGGCTGATAATTGCAAAACTAGCAACACAAGATTCCTTGTACCTGCTGTTGCATCAGCTGCTTCCTTGTTCGTTATTGTAGCTGTGCTACTTATCATTTTTTTGGCCAAAAAGAAAAGAAAGTTAAAAGGTACATATAAGAGATTCCTACAGTACTATAGCATACTAGGATCTGAGGGAGTTCAATTCTGATATATAATACATCTAATAACAGGTCGTCGCAGATCACCATTTACTAAGTCAGTAATCTTAACCAAAAAGAAAAGGTTTACATATTCGGAGGTGGAAGCCATGACAAATAACTTTGAAAGAGTACTAGGAGAAGGAGGCTTCGGAATCGTGTATCATGGTTCATTGAATGATACTGAACACGTGGCTGTTAAACTTCTTTCTCAATCGTCTACACAAGGGTATAAGCAATTCAAAGCAGAGGTAATAAAATTATATCTTGCAGTATACACAAAAGCACTATCAATCTATACATTGGCTCTATATATAACATTTATGTTTTTTACATTCTTGATAAGGTGGAGTTGCTTTTGAGTGTTCACCACACAAATTTAGTAAACCTTGTTGGATATTGTGACGAAGAAGATCATCTTTCCCTCGTGTATGAGTATGCTTCCAACGGTGACTTAAAACAATATCTCGCAGGTAAATGTCTGAATTATTGGCACAAAACAATGATCACTTGTTAGATTTTGATGCTTCTTGTGCTGATAATAACATTCAAAGCTAGAGAAGGATCTGATGTTTAATTATGTCATGGCAAACACAGGAGAATTAGATGGAGCTTCTTTAAATTGGGCAAGTAGACTTCGAATTGCTACCGAGACTGCTCAAGGTATAGTTTCAAAGAAATGATTATCTCTTTTGCCATTCGTTTAATATAATTATGGATTGTTGTTTACCTGTTGATGCATTCCCTTAAAAAATTCACAAGAAATGTATCTCCTGTTGATTGTCTAAAAAGTAATATATTTATTACAATAGGATTGGAGTACTTACACACTGGATGCGAACCCCCAATGGTCCATAGAGATGTCAAGACGACAAATATACTTCTTGACGAGAACTTTCAGGCAAAACTCGCTGATTTTGGACTTTCTAGATCTTTTCCAATTGGAATTGAATCTCACATCTCAACAAATGTCGCTGGTACTCCAGGATATCTTGACCCCGAGTAAGCATTAGGTTACAACAAGAAATTATAGTACTATCTATATAACTTATTCATTGGTTAAGATGTTCATGTTGGTATACGTGCAGATATTATAGAACAAATTGGTTGACGGAGAAAAGTGATGTATACAGTTTGGGAATTGTTTTGTTGGAGATGATCACACACCAACCTGTGATTCAGCAATCCCGTGAAAAGCCTCACATAGCAGAATGGGTGGGATTGATGCTTAACAAGGGAGATATTGAAAACATTATGGATCAAAATCTCAATGGAGATTATAGCTCAAGTTCTGTCTGGAAGGCTCTTGAGTTAGCGATGTCATGTGTCAATCCCTCTTCGTCGGGAAGACCAAGTATGTCTCAGGTTGTTACTGAGTTAAAGGAGTGCCTCGGATATGAGAACTCAAAAAAAGGAGGAAAGTCAGACATGGATTCAAAGAGTTCCATTGAACTAAGTAGTAGCTTCATCACCCCTGAAGTGACCCCTCAGGCACGTTAATCTCTACCAAGAGTTTTGAAATCTTTATCAGCTCCATACAATGTCAAAGGTTTCAAATTTAAAATTTATTCATTTCATTTCTACAGTGTATGAATACAAAAGTTGAACTGCTACTTATTACTTTGCTTAAGACAGAGATTACCTGTCTAATTTTCATTTTGATATATTTGTTTACAACAAAGGAAATAATATGTCTAAGCCAATTGCATTTATGAACTAAGGAACTCATTCCTATTTCTCTCTATCTCTCAATGTCAATTGCCAAAAAGAACATGACTGACTGAAAAACATTTAGAATTTAAGTGCAAAGAGACCAAATTTCTAAAATAATACAAGGGGTAATAGAGTCAACTCTTTTTTGGTTAGTCGCAGCCATCAGTTTCGTTCTTTTATATATAGATATTCATTGTTTTTTTTTTTTTTTTTGGTACCAATGTTAAAACTTTCATACCATTTTCAAGAGTTTACAATGTTGCAAAGCAACTTATTCGCGTACAACGAGAAACAACAAACAACCCAATACAAAAAAACAAATAAAACCGATAACTAACAACGGTCAAGGCGGCCTAATACAAGTGAAGTAGAACTCTAGGAGAGAAGGGTGGAGGATACCTCTGGCTGGGAATGAGAGGAACCTGTCTCGCATCAAACGATCGATGGCAGATCGAAGAACGGAAACTGGAGTGGAGACGGCGGTAAAGATCCTGGCGTTTCTTTCCCTCCACAGCAAGTAGACAATGGATTGGTAGAGCAACCTAATAATGGGGTAAACATGAGAAGAACGAGGGATCCTGTGCATGGATATCCAAGCAGCAGCTGAATGAAGATCCAATGGCGGGTTCGGCCAGATTCTAGTAGCGTAATACAACCAGATATTTGATGAGTATTCACATTCAAAGAATAGATGATGATGTGTCTCAATACCGGTTGAACAGAGCACACAATTGTCAGGGACACCCAATCCCCATCGGCGAAGTCGATCTCGTGTAGGCAAGCGACGAAGCAAAGCAAGCCAAGCAAAAAAAGAATTCCGAGGTATATGTTCTTTGAACCAAATAACGGTTGACCAAGGCTGGATGGGATGTCGATCTCTCAGATGATCCCAAGTTTGTCTAGATGAGAACTGTTTTCTGAAATTGCCATTAGAATACAGCCAAAGAAAGGTGTCATTACCAGCTGAAGGATCTGGCGGAGTTATGGTAGTGAGTAATACATGGAGCACTTCCACCTGTTGAGACCTCGCATGTGGCAATCTCCAAGAGCCGTTTAAAACAACATCACAAACACGGGCATCTCGACGAACTCGCAAGGAACAAGGGCCATTCTCACCAATGTAAGATAGAAGAGGACTCAGCTCTGTCCAAGAGTCATGCCAAAAGTATGCCATCTCCCCATTGTTCAGTTGACATCGGAGAAACGGAGGAATATACTCTTTTAGCTGAATCAAACTCCGAACCGCCCTAGAGAAGTTGGATGAGTCGTCCATGGACCAGTAACTTTTCATAGGGAAGACATTCTTATGCAGCCAGGCAACCCACAAGGAGCCTGAGTTAGTGAAAAAATTCCAGAGATGCTTTAATCTAAAAACCAATTCAAAGGCCTCCAGACGACGGATACCAAGACCCCCCTTTTGCTTCGGCTTACATACATCAGCCCATGCAACTCTAGCACTAATAGCAGATGTTGTTTTGTTCTTCCAGAGGAATGCCGCACATAGAGAGTCAACCCTAGCATAAAAACTCTTTGGCAAGACAAAGACATAACTCCATAAATTAACCATTCCATAGATCACTGAACTAATAAGGCGGATTTTACCAGCAAAGGAGAGGAATTTTACTGTCCACGAATGCAGCTTGGAAGTGATTTTCTCAATGAATGGTTGCAGCGTGGCCATTGTTATCCGTGAAGGGTTTAGCGGAAGACCTAGGTATCTCGTTGGGCAGGTACCTATCCTGATGCCTGTATGGAGACTCAGATCCGCAACCTCACTAACTTGGTAACCGCCAAAGAATAGTTCCGATTTTGCCGGATTCATATCCAACCCACTGATTTCCTTGAAGACTCGCATCACGTTTCCAATTCCCAGAAGGGAATGGCGCGACCCATCAGAGAAGACTAGCAGATCATCAGCAAATAAAAGGTGAATAAGCCATGGATTAGAACACTTTGGATGAAGTCTTAGCTCATTTCGATCAGCTGCTCTTTCTAGAAGCTTGGTCAAAGCTTCCATAACCATGATAAAAAGGTATGGAGAAATGGAGTCCCTTTGTCGCAAACCTTTTTTACCTGAGAAGAAACCCGACAGTTCGCCATTAACTACAACAGAGAAGCGAGGAGAAGAGATGCACTCCTGAATCCATACTATGAAGATGGGCGGAAAATTCTGGGCCTCGAAAACCTTAAGAACAAAATCCCAGGAGACTGTATCAAAAGCCTTTCGGATATCTACCTTCAGCATTGCACTCTTAGGACAATTTGTCTTGGTATAGTTCCTGATCAGCTCAGACGCTAATAGGACGTTTTCCCCAAGTGTCCTACCTTTGAGGAAAGCTGCTTGATTTGAGCTGATGCTTTCGTTAAGGATTGGCTTCAATCGATTTGCAATGATCTTAGAGATTACTTTGTAGATGATATTGCAACAGCTAATAGGCCTATACTCTCCTAGCATACAGGCTCCTGGGGTCTTCGGAATCAAAACAATCGCCGTATTATTTAGATCCTTAAGCAGTCTGCCATTTCTAAAGAACTCTTTGACTGCATCAATAACATCAGACCCGATAACACTCCAAAAAGATCGTAGAAATTCTGCAGTAAACCCATCAGGACCAGAACTTTTATTTAGTGGCAAAGCAAAAACTGTACTGCGTACCTCTTCATCAAGCACTGGATTTTGAAGAGCCAATCTGTGGTGGTCAGAGCATCTGAAGGGGAGTAGATCTTGTAGCATCTCCATAGTACTCGGAGAAGACTCCATTTGGGTAGATCCAAGGATATCCTTGAAGTACTCTGCGGCGTGGGCCTTAATGTCATCCGGCGATGAATAAAGCTTATTCTCCACATCACGCAGGAGGTGGATGCGATTGAAAGAGGTCCGCTGAGTTACCGTTTTGTGATAAAACGCGGTGTTCCTATCACCAACATGGTACCATTGAACCCGAGAACGTTGATGGTAGAATTTTTCTTCTGCTATTACTAACGTGTTCCACTTAGCTCTCTCCCGATGTTCCAAGACAGCAGTCTCGGGGTCAGGATTAGTAAGGAGCAGACGCTGCATCTCTTCTACTTTCTTGGCTTGTTCTTTGACTCGTTCAGAGATACCTGAATAATGGCGCTTGTTTATCCTTTTCAAAGGGTTCTTCAACAGTTTAAGAGCACGGGCCAGTTTAAATTGAGAGGAGCCTTGAATCTCATTGTACTTCCATGCCTCTCGCACCGTTTCTTCATACTCAGGATGATCCATGATATGATTAAAAAATTTGAAAGGTTTTGGCGAGGGTCGGTGTGTTGATGGCAGGTGAAACAAACAAGGAGCATGGTCTGATCTACGAGGTTCAAGAAATTCAGCATATGCATCTGGAAACTGGAGCGACCATTGCTGATTGATAAATGCATGATCTATCTTCTTCGATACAGGATTTCTTTCCTGGTTATTCCACCAAGTGAAAGGCAGACCCTTAACATGAGGTTCAAATAACTCACTCTCTTGAATAGCCAGATTTATATCATCAATACCCGACTCATCTACCTCTAGCAGATGGTGCTGAGAATGCTGAGAAGTACGCAGTATCTGATTAAAGTCTCCAACTACTGCCCAAGGATATCGAGAGACCGGCGTTGATGCATTCAACGAAACCAATTCCTCCCAGAGTAACTGTCTAAACTCCACTTGATTAAAACCATAAGCAAAAGTGACCGTAATTGTAGTATTTAGAAGAGGGATAAAAGCACCACAAGTGACCCCTTGAGCCGAAGAGTTGTATACCGTCATAATAACATTGGGACTCCAAACAACGACAATACGAGCCGTGTTATGATGATCCCAATTTGCAAAAAAATCCCAACCAACTGGAATTGCACTCTTTATTCTACTTGTATTAGAGGGTTGTATGTGCGTTTCTAAATACGCACCAAAATATAGCCGATGGCATGAGATCCAATCTTTGACCATGGTGTGGCGTTCGCTTCTGTTTAGTCCTCTTACATTCCACGCAAAAAACATTATGAAGATGGGTTAGTGATGTGCAGCCTTGCGGCTACTCTTCATGTGGTTGACCAAGAAGAACGGAGGTTCTTTTTTTACTTTTTCCTTGCCTAGTTTCTTAAGCGTTGGACTATTTTCAGAGTGCATAACAATCACCATTGAAGGACCCACATTACGATCAATAGTTATCACATGTGATTGTTCAATAGTGTCATCTGGCTCCGGTTCAACTGATTCAGCACAAACTTCTGTCTCAACAACAGACTTTCGAGCAGCTGTCTCTTCTACTCCCCTTCCATTCTGTGACCCAACCATTGATCCTAAACCCGGCACTTGAACAACTGCCATTTCTGAATCATCCGTAACTTGTGACTCAACAGCTGGTCCAATAACTGTATTCTGATTCAAACATTCACCCTCCTCCGGCACATGTGTGTCTTCTTATGTACCAGAAACAGTGCTTCCATCAACCGGGGTCGGGATGGTGGTCTCCACTGGACGATAGACTAATGCACCTCTTTTCTGAAGCGATGGATGTGGGTTACGAGATCTCCCAGACCGCGAGCGTCTCTTACCAGTTGGTTCACAACTCACTGAGCGTTTAGGCCGTGTCCCACCTGCAACTGTGTCAAGAGGGACCGAACGGGTGCATAACTTACTCTCATGCCCAAATTTTCCACATTGTTCACACTTTGGTGGCAGCTAGGGATATGACACCAAAATATTTTTCTCTGTACCATTTGAAAAATCCGATATAATTTTCTTTGGTAAGCTGGCAAGCAGGTTGACTCGCACCCAAACCTTTGCTATTTCAAAATTCAGCTTCCTTTCGGTTTCAGGAGCTAAAGAGACTGGAGTATCCACCGCTGTTGCGATTCTACTCAGACTTTCTCTGTTAAATAAAAGATAGGGTACACCTCTGAATTCCACCGGCACCACTGCCGATGCTAGTTGTGGCTGCTCTAGGGTGAACGCCGGTGACCAAGGAGCCACAAACATTGCCGAGCCTGTAATCATCCACACACTCCTAGCCAAGACAAACTCTCTAGTACGAGGGTTTGTAATTCTAATTAGGAATGAGAGAGGACTAAGACGGTGCACAAAGATACGAAGTCCACCACGGCCCCAAATAGCATTGACAATGCCTATGATTCGGCCCATCTCCGGTGCATCACCATAAAACCTGGCGAAGATGAATTCCTTGAACTCCTCTTTAGCTTCTACGAGATTCTCATCTGGTATTAGTACGAAAGGAACACCCGAGACATGCTCAGTTGGGATGCCAATTTCTTCAAGAAGAGTAGATTCGCGAGTAACTTCTGAATAGTACCATGTAGGATTTTGAGGACCTTGGTCGACAGGAGCCACCGAGCCAAGAGCTGTCGGATCTGTCGGGTTGTCTGACATCAGAAGAGAGTGAGCTGCAGCCAATGGATTTGTGGAGGCTTCGCCAGTTTCCTGAGGAGCGGCTACAGCACCATGAGACTGAGAAATTGAGGTAGATCCGGCCTCAAATTGGCCGTAGCCAGCGACCGCTGCCGTTGCAAGCTCCGATTTGAGAGGCATCGGAGATTTATGCAGAGTCACAAAATTGGACCCTGAGATGAAACGAGAAAACTTGGAGGTAAAATGCATCGTGGAAAGGACGCGCCTCTTACGAGCAGCCATATAGACAGAGGGGACGGCGACGGCGGGAACCGTCAACCGGAAGGACCTTGTTCTCAGTGACGGCGTGAGGCCGAGCACCGGTTGCAACGAGGAGAACGAAACTCTACAATCGCCTTTTCAATCGCCCAAGAGAAAGGAGAGAAAAAAAATCCTAACCATTTTTACCTTTTAGATATTCATTGTTGAAACTCTTCATCGGAATTTAGTTATTCCTCATTTGAATTTCTACTCTTTTTTCCATACTCAAGGTTCCACTAAAGTTACACTTTCCTATAAAAAGTATAAAACTCTGTGTAAAACAGAGTACCTTTCTAATGCTCTATCTCAGAGAGTGAACGACATAAAAAATGTATATAGAAAGAGTAGATGGTAGGCCATTCCCTGTTGTTTGCCTAGGTTACACGAGTACAAATAAAGTTTGGCTTGATATTGACGACCTTATATCATAGGATCACAGATTCAAAGTTATACGCAGCGTTATAGTAGTGTAGCATGATAACTTAACCACACACAAAAAACCATCGACAACCAAAAACATTACATGCCTAGTCAACCAGCTTCTGGTTTTAGGAATCACTTTATCAACATCTTATTCCTTGTTTACGCTTACAAATTATAAAACATTACTTTTGTCCATTTCTATTACAATTTCATGCAACTATTTCTTCTTTCCATATCAACCAAATATAAGATTGCAGTTAATTAAATAAGCCATAGAGGAACAAAGGTTGTAAGCACGTTGTGTGGTCATGGTGACCAGTTATCCTGGTTGTTTCTGTTCTGTCAACAACCTTTTTATAATCCAAAAGTCAAAAAGTCAACGATCAACCTTAATCTTGACTTAAAATGAACGAGGAACTAAACAGACAGGCGAAAACTGTTTTCTCTTTGTCTTAAAACTCAAAAAAAAAAATGGAGATTCTTCAAGGTCTCTTGCTAGCTCTGACGATTGTGGCTTTTGGCACTACTACACATCTAATTCAAGCTCAGCCTGATCCAAAAGGTACACTCTTTATAAATACTTTGATCTTAAAATGTCTTGAAATTTAAATTCTCTTTGGCTCTTTTGTATTCGACATCGATCTCTATGTCGTCTCTTATCAGAATTCATCAGCTTGGATTGCGGATTACACCCCGCGGCTTCTCCGTATACCGAACCATTAACCAAATTAACATATACATCTGATGCCAACTTCACTCAAGGTGGTCAAAGTGGTAGAGTCCAAAAGATTTACGAAGAGGACTATAAGCCATTTACAGTTCTAAGATATTTTCCAGAAGGAATACGAAATTGCTATGATCTAAAAGTAACTTCAGGCACAAAGTATCTCATCAAAGCGCTCTTCCTCTACGGGAATTATGACGGGCTTGACAATGCCCCAAAATTCGATCTCTATCTTGGTCCTAATATATGGACAACGGTCGATTTAAAAAGCACTTTAGGTTTTAAAAAAGAGGAGATCATACATATATCAAAGTCAAACTCGTTGCAGATCTGTCTTGTTAAAACAGGAAAGACTACACCACTCATTTCAGCCTTGGAGCTAAGACCTTTAAGAAATGACACTTACGTCTCTCAAAATGGTTCCTTGAAGCTCTTGAAACGCTCCTATGCTTCTGATTTTCTCGGTCCTACTATAAGGTAATTTTTAAACTTATTACTTTACTTGCAACCGAAGTTTCATAAAATGTTTGATAACTCTTGATCATTATATTTTCAGGTATTCTTCAGATGTATATGATCGTGAATGGAATCAATTAAGTCTTTCGTTTTCGTTCAATTTTGTAAACACAAGTCTCAATGTAAACTCTTCTACTCCTTATGAGCTCCCACAAGAAGTCATTTCAAAGGCAGTCGTTAACAAAAACGTGACCGAGAAGTTAACGTACGAATGGATTGTGGAAGACCGCGAGGATCAAGCTCTCATATACCTACATTTTGCTGAGATACAAACACTTCGAGGCAACGATACAAGAGAATTCGACATTATATGGATAGGAAACGACGAAAACTTTACAATTTCAGCTTATCGCCCTCTAAAGTTACAACTAGAGACTCTATACAACACATCACCTATGAAATGTAGGTTTCTTGGATGTTCTGTGGAGCTGGCTATGACTCGGAAATCAACTCTCCCACCAATGGTCAATGCCATGGAAGCTTATAAGATTATTGAGTTCCCAGATGCAGAAACTAATCCACAGGATGGTTAGTCTGTCATAACTACTATTGATATTTCTCGCAATATTTATGTTTCTGTATACTAATGTCGGTTTTACTACCAGTTGATGCGGTCCAGAATGTTCGAGATACGTATGAATTGAGTAGAATCGACTGGCAAGGAGATCCATGCGTTCCTCGAATGTTCAAATGGGAGGGTATTAACTGCAGCTACACAAATACTACTATTCCACCAAGAATCATTTCCTTGTAAGAATATTTAATCATATCGATTTAATAAGTTTTCAATATTTTAAATCTCTAAAAATGTGTTTTCTGTTCTTATAATCAGAGACTTATCATCAAGTGGACTAAAAGGGGTCATACCATCTAGCATACAAAATTTAACCCATCTACAAGAACTGTGAGATTTTAATATCCTTAAAAACTGAATTTATTTTTGCTAGAAGCTTTTAGATTGCTTCTTAAATTTTTTTTTTTTTTTTTTATCTTACTGACTGGTAGGGACTTGTCGAATAATGATCTGACCGGAGAAGTGCCTGAGTTTCTAGCTAACATGGAATCATTGTTGGTCATGTGAGTATATTTCTTGGTAAACAAGGAGTGATCAAATATTTTCACCTTATATATAAATGATGTATATAATGATGTTCTTCTCTGTTTTGACAGAAACTTAGGGTGGAACAGTTTAACTGGTCCAATTCCTAAAGCCCTTAGAGGAAAGAAAGGCATGAAATTGACGTAAGTTTCTTCCTAACAATATTCATTTACCTGAAAACTTCGTATATTTAGTAACGTTCTTATTCTATAGTGTTCAAGGAAACCCAAATCTATGTCTCTCCGGCTCATGCAACAATAACAACAAGAAAATCCTAGTACCAGTTGTTGCATCGGTTGCTTCAGTCGTGGCTCTTATAGCCTTGTTGGTTCTCATTTTTTTCTGCAGAAAGAAAACCTATTCATCAGAAGGTACATAGTTAAAGGCTTAATAAACTATTAAGTTTCATACTATATGATTGTGTCATTGCTTATGATCTTTTGCATGTACAGACACAGCTTCTACACGAGAGTTACTAAGAAAGTCATCAATCTTTTCCAAAAAGAAAAGGTACACTTATTCAGAGGTAGTAGAACTTACGGACAACTTCAAAAGAATTCTTGGAGAAGGAGGGTTTGGAGTTGTTTACCACGGTTCTTTGAGTGATACCGAACCAGTAGCTGTTAAAGTTCTCTCCGAGTCATCAGTTCAAGGCTATAAGGAATTTAAGGCAGAGGTACGTTAACGTTTTTAACTTCTTTAATCGACAAAAACAAAACGTGGCTTATCTTTTATTGAGAATTTCATATGTATTAAATGGATCCAAAAAGGTGGAGCTTCTTCTAAGAGTTCATCACATAAACTTGGTAAGCCTCGTTGGTTACTGTGATGAAGGAGGCCATTTAGCACTTATCTATGAGTATATGGCAAATGGAGACCTTAAACAACATCTATCAGGTAACTAATCATTTTACAAGACCTGTCTTTATTAGTCTATGAATCAATAACTTTGATGTCTTCAACATGTAAGGATTTAGCATTTTCATTTACAGGAGAATCTTCTGGATCTACTTTGAAATGGGCTAGTAGACTAAAAATTGCGGCCGAGGCAGCACAAGGTTAATTCTATACTCTACCTCTCAACCCATTTTAAGATCTTATCAACTTTACAATAATGACTTAACATGGTTATGATTTTTTTTTTTATTACAGGATTAGAGTACTTGCACGTTGGGTGTGAGCCGCCAATAGTTCATAGAGATGTCAAAAGTACAAATATACTATTGGACGATCGTTTCCAGGCCAAACTTGCGGATTTTGGACTTTCAAGATCATTTTCCGTCGGAGCTGAAACTCAAGTGGCAACAGTAGTTGCTGGAACACCTGGATATCTGGATCCTGAGTAAGTTCTCTAATACATATACAACTAATGTAACTTCAACTCTCTTTTTTATCCATCAATAAGTTCCATAAAACTCTTTACTTTGCAGATACTACCAAACAAATTGGCTAAATGAGAAGAGCGATGTCTACAGTTTTGGTATTGTACTAATAGAAATCATCACAAACCGATCTGTGATTGATCTAACACGGGAAAAAGCTCATATAGCAGAATGGGTAAAGATTCTTATAAGCAGAGGAGATATTGAGAAAATCGTTGACACAAACCTTGGTGGAGATTATGACTCTAACACAGTTTGGAAGATTCTTGAACTAGCAATGTCATGCGTGAGTCAGTCTTCATCTGATAGACCAACCATGTCGAAAGTTGTTAATGTGCTTAAAGAGTGTTTGATCTCTGAGAATTCGAGGACAGCGGGACAGATTCAAGATGATGACTCAAAGAACTCAGAATTGACTGTTAATTTTGGAACTCAAGTGGCCCCTGTTGCACGCTAGGCTGTGACATAAACGCATCTTTTTTCTTGTTACATAACAGAGAAATTGTTCTGTTGTATATCTATAATGTTTGTTTCTGTATGTTTTCCTTTTTCAGATTGGTCCGAAATCCGAATCTCTCTTTGTTTTTTTCTTGTTCTTTGAGTTACCTTCTTTTTTTGAACGAGTTTGTCTTCTTTTCTCATTGATATACAACTATAAATGATCATGGTTTGTTTTCTTTTAATTTTCAAAATAGATCGATGTCATTTTCATTAATATTGCTTTATTTTTCGCGTATAATTTTTCAAAAAATAATGTGGATTATGTCATGATCTCAAACTATGTCATGTTATTATTATAGTTGATGCTTTTAAAAAATGAAAAATCACACACGATAAAACTTAAAACGTACCATCTTTTATCTTCAAAAAGAAATGTCGCCATATTTTGGTAAATTAGTTTTTTCTTTTTTCCATTTTTGTAAATTAGTTAAAGACAAAAATCAAAGAAGGAAAATAACTCTGTATTACTTTCAAAAAACAAAATAAAACTCTGTATCCTGTTTCATCTCCAGCTGCATTATTGTCACGTGCCACACAGAAACTATATGTATTTTAATTTTAATTTTAATTTATTTATTAAAAACGAAAAAAAATAAAAAGAAAAACATTACTATTATCTTTTTTCCGGTAGATCTGAATCATCAGACAGAATTCACAACTCTTAAAGCAAAAACCAAAACAAAGTTCGGTAACAAGTAAAGAACCCTAGATTCAACTAGTTCCAGTCGTGAGCAGGGTTTAGGATACTCAATCCTGTCTTGTACAACTGGACTCTGCATCGGATCGATCCTTTGAGATACCAAATCAGAAAAAAACATGAAAGAAGGCAAATCTGCAAAGTCGAATCATCATCAAGACAACAATGAACAGATTCACCACCAAAACAGTCACTTGGGTTCTTTCAAACTCGCCAAATTGTTCGACTCAGAAGCTTCCTGGGACAAGGTACGTATAAAAGCTCTGTGCTTTTCTTTGTCTAAAGCTGATTCCTTTATAAGAACTGTCGCTTTGGTTTTGATGGTTCTTGAAAAGGGTTTGTTGAAAGTGTTGTTGTGGTTTGTTTGTTGGATTGGGAACAGGATCAATTAGGTGATGTGTTGCATTGGATCAGGCAAGTTGTTGGGTTACTCTGCGGATTGCTTTGGGGTTCTATACCTTTGGTTGGAGGCATTTGGTTACTTCTGTAAGTTCTCTTCATTTCTCCTTTTATGCAATGTTCAAGTAATGGCCATAAAGGATGGAACTTTCTGCTTAAAGTCGAATCAATATTGTCACTATATCGTTTAGTTTCCCTGGCTTTGATCTCCACAATAAGCTACAACAGTTACTATTGGCCTTTTCTATCTACTGTTTGTGAAAGTAAGTAGCTCGAGTTAAACCTCAATGTTGTGTACTTGTTTGCATGAAAGACTCAATTGTGTTCCTGTTTGCCTTATCTCGAGTTTAGGGTTTGTAGAATTCTGTTGCTTGATGAATGGAATCGAATCAATATGGCCTTTGTATCGTTTTAGTTTCCCTGGCTTTGTTCTTTATAGTTAAGTTAATCAGATCCATCACTTTTTCAGATGATAAGAAGCTACAAGAGTTACTATATTGTCCTTTTCGTTCTACTTCTGTACCTGTTTGCAAGAACAGAATTCTTGTTTGTCGGTTATATCGTAACATCTAGGTGATATTTTGTTTATTTGTAACAGACAATGTACAGTTTTAGTTTTTGTTGCATTGGTTAGTTAAGAAGTCTTTGACTTTAAGCTTAATTTATCCGCAAGTGTTTTCGGGGACATTCATATAATTTTTGTTTCTTATTGCAAACCACACTACATAGAAGGCGTTTGTGTGTTACTTAAGGCGGTCTAAGTTAATTTTTCTTAACAAGTCACATTGTTGATTGTAAAATATGGCAGATTTCTGGCAGTTTCTTCCGGCATAGTGTACGGTTACTATGCATTGATTCTAAAGATTGATGAAGAAGACTATGGTGGTCATGCAGCTCTGCTCCAGGACGGTCTATTTGCGTCTCTAAGTGTATTCCTGGTATCTAGATATTCTCTCCCTCTCTCTCCATCTCTCTCTAATCTTAAGATTTTCATCAATCTTAAAAGTTGATTTGGTTGTGTGATGACTTACGTTTTCAGCTTGCGTGGATTCTGGTGTATAGCTTGTCTAGCTTCTGATTAGAGACACACTGTCTTGCGCTTAAAGTTTGCTTTAGCCTGCTCAGAAGAAGTTTAGCAGAACGTGCATTTCATGGTTTCTCGGATGACATTCTTCAATTTACGTTGCTCTTGATGCTTTTGTTTTCTGAAGATGGGAACTTAGCTTTTGGTAGATTTTAATCAAATTTTCAATGGAACTTGTCAGTTTCCTTTAGTTTTGTCAACTATTTCGTTTTATTCTGTGTAATAACCAACGTAGTATTGTGTTTATACTACGAAATGGTAATTTTTTCAAGGGTTTCTCCAAATTTGAGACAAAAAAAAACAAAAAATAATCACTGGTTTCTAACTGATTCTGTATTTAATTTAATCGTGAAAATGTCAATAGACTCGATACAATTCTATAATTGAAGTTGAATCCAACATATCTTATTCAATCAGGATCAATGTATAGTAAAGGATGGAAAAAAAAAATGCTCAGGGAACAAAAAATGCGTCTGCCGGGAGTCGAACCCGGGTCTATTGCTTGGAAGGCAATTATCCTAACCGTTGGACTACAGACGCTGTGGTGCTTATTAAAGTTCAAATGTTAATACGTACAGGTAGAACATCACCAAGAACACAAATTTAATAAGTTTGATGCTCTAAAAAAATATTCCAAGAAAAAATCACATCAATTTGGTTTTTTTGTTTCAAGTCACACAACTCACAAGCATTACAAAAAAAAATTCTTCAATACAAATTCTAAAGCAAAAGTTAAGCGTAACCAATGAGCTACAAATTTTGAAAACAACAGATTATTTGTTTCTAGTCTCAATCAATGAACTTATTACAGTGTCAACCCATGAACCCCTCTCACATCCCTTGAAATTGTGTGAATCAAACAAAACCAATAAAAAAATTAAGGCCTCGTGATATCTTTCTACCATCACAATCACAACTACTAGTCTACTACATTCATTCTCTCCCAACAAAACAAAAACAAAAAGAACACACACATCAAACACAATCTAATATCAATGAATCAAGGCCTATCGAAGTAAGAATCCCACTCATGCCTCTCAACATTACCAAACACATTATATTTCCAAGAATACTGCTCTGGAAATTCAAAAATCTCCTCATTCCCTTCCTCAATCCTCTTCCTTAACCCCTCTACTCTTTGCAACACTCCTTCCACAGCTACATCAAACGCATCTTCAAACCTTCCCGCGTCTCCTCTCTTACCCGAAGGGTTAAAATACATCAACCTCGGTATCAACTTTATCACTTCTTCTCTCATCGCCACAACTTTCGCTCTAGGGATCCTACTCAACACCTTCTCTATACTCGCTTTACCTTCTTTAACGTTCTTCCCCGGTATAAAAACAGAATATTTACCAATATCTTTCGGTAAATGCCAAATGTACTGCGCGTAAGCTGAACCAGGATGGAAGAAAACCGGTATACAACCGGCTAAGATTGAGTCGAAAGTGGAGCGTCGAGTGTAGGAGTCACCGGGAGGTTGAAGACAGAATGTTGAGCTCAAGAAGAACTTCATGATCTGGTCGGGTTTGTAGCATTTTTGAGAACCTGAGACGCATTCAAGAAGCTTGCATTTTCTTCTTGAAGCTTTGCATTGGTCCATGATCTCGGATCTTATGCTGTCACCGAGGTTTGGACGTGGTGCACCTACGAAGGAGAATAGGTAACGACGTTTGATTCTTCTCATTCGGTTCTGCCATTGGAGGATCTCTGCGTTGGTTGAAGGGTGGAAATAGGTCGGGTAGGGAACTGCGAATCCGTGGTAGTTCCATGGGCTTGATTCGATTAGTAACATCGTCATGTTTCTTATTTCCGGTAAGATCATTAACCTGGCTAGGTAGAAAAAGGAAGAGAGACATCAATGAGAAAACTTGTCCAATAAAAGAACTAAAGCAAACATGACTGTTCTCTATTATCTAGTTCTGCAAGGTTTATGACAAATGTTTAAGAATTTTGAGGTAAGTTATGTTTTTTTGCTTAACCATTTTGTCATTTCATTACACATTTACACTAAATGTGATCTCCAAGATTAATAAAAAATTATAAAAGAATTTTGTTATTTTGTAACTTTTTAGTCAATTTAAGTTTTCCTCTAACCCTTTTTTATCATTCAATACTACATGTCTTTCCAATTTATACTATAATTTTGTCATCCCAAAATGTTACTAATCGAGAACATTGAATGATATACCACCCCTTCACATTTTGACGATTTGAAATATGACTATGCAACTATTTTTAAAATTTCCACGTTTTGCAGTGCTATATAGTAAGTAGCAAGAGTGAAACGTTATCAATACACTAAAACTAGTATTTTAGTGCATTATGATGACTCTTGCTACTCATGCTTTATTATGTTATCTTGCCATTCCACTATTCATTTGATATACCAGTCATCACCTTAGTTTTAATCAATATATAGGATTGGCGGCTTACCTGTTGCCCCAGTCGGATTCATTCTCTGGTGTACGCATAAAGTCCCAAGTGGTGCGACCAGCAACCATAAAATGATCTCGGCCGTCCATTCTCTTCCACTCTTGACTCTCCCTCAGCCACTTCATCAGATCAAGCGCCGCTGCATCTCTCATGAAAGGGAACGGTCCCCACAGGAACCGCATCAAGTCTAAACCGGGATAGTAAGGAACATACACAGCAGAAGCCAGAGACGAGTCTTTAGTCAAGCACTTGTACTGCTTCATCCTGTTATGGAATATCACTTCCAACGTGAACTGGTTAGTCGCAAACCAACCAGAAACACCCTCCATGTTTGGTAAACGAGGACCTAAACCGAAGTTCGATGTTAACTCGCACATATCTGTCCACCTACTCAATGTCCAACAATTCTTGAGAAGCTCTTCGTTGAACAAAGATGGAACATCGTGCATATAAACGTATTTTCCTCGACATGGATCGTTACGTCGCGTTTCTCTTGGCCGTACCATAACTTTAGGTCTGTTTCTCCTGGAGGCTACTCTAGTTTTGGCCTCGGAAACACTATTATTCAATGCGAAATTTCTCTGAGTTTTTGGTTCAGATACTGTTTCAGAAGTGTTATCACTTTCGAGATCATTATCGGACCAATCATTCGGCATTTCCTTACCTTTCTTACTCCCCATATCGTCATTATCATCAACTTGCTCTTTCTTTGATTCCACGTCATTCTTAGCCTCGAAGAAGTTCGGTTCTTTGTCAAATGATTGATGATTCTCATCACTATTACCCACATTCCTCTCATCATCATCATCATTAGGGCGAAGCTTTTTCTTCTCCGCTTCAAATCTACTCGAAGATCTCGACCTTCTTGATTCACGATGTCCTCTCCTAGACCTCGTGGACCGACCAGTAATCAAACCCGAATCAACTCTCTTCTTATCATTCTCAACCTTTTCTTTCTCGAGTTCCTCAACGAGATCAGTCACAACCTTGGCGTCTTCTGAAATCTGAACATCCGGAGACGATTCATTGCCGGTAACAGGAAGAGTGTTGTTGTCAACGTCAGAGAGAACAGCTTGGTTATCGACGTCAGAGACAACAACAGCTTGATCGGGTTCGTGGTGGTGTTGTGGGACATCGACAGGGAGATCGATGACGTTCTCTTGTCGAAACAATCTCTCGTGGCTATGAACAGTTGTTGCGGAGGAATTGAAAAGGTAAAGCAAGACAAGCCAGAGGAGGAAAGAGGCCATTGCCACGTACCAAAACTGTGTTCTGTACTTTGAGCTCGACTTCTCCATCGCCATCGCTCCTCTCCTTTGTGGTTTTCTCATGCATTAGCCAAAATCCCACCTCGAAGCCCCGATTTGTTGCTTGTGGCTGAAGAAATCGTTAAAGGATGTGATTATTTTTAATCTGAATGAGAGATTTAGGACAAAAAATGGATCTCTTGCAGATTCAGAAAAGGAATGGAGGCTGTGAGATCGTGAGGAGGTGTTGAAGCGTTCAAAGGTGTGTAGGTTTTGTAGTAATTAATGAAAATATCTGTCTTTTTTCAATGAACTAAAGCATTAATTAGTAACAATTGGGGGATGTAACTAATCAAGATTTTCTCGTACATGTATTCTTAATAAGTGTTCGTGCGCGTAAATCAAAACTTCTTTTAATTAATGTCGAATACTCAATGGTGTTTAACCCGAATTCTGGTTAAGAAAATTATTCGGGTTTTCAAATTTTCAAAAAGTAGTAAGTTACATATCTTTTTTGTTAGAAATCACGTATCAGAAGTGGAAAAGAAAATAGAAAAAAAGAAATCCAGAAACTAATATATACTGGAGAGATTGACTAATCATTAATCAATTGATCTTAATTTGGGAATTATATGATTTTCCACATAATATCATAATGTAACTTTCCAGAGACGTACTGATGCATCTTTTTCCTGTAAAATGCTATTCATTTCCAGCTTTCTCTTTCTTTTCTCAACATAATCTACATGTCTTCCAACGTCACCTATGATATTGTCATATTGATGCCACTTGACTCACTTGTATTGATTTGATTCTCCCTTTCTCAGAACTCCGCTTGTCACGGTCAATATGTTTGATCGTGACTAATTAACTCTCATCTACCAACTATCTCATATATATAAGTCCAGTAAATATAATCATTTTTAACTGACTCAAATAAAGATAAAGTTGGGACCCGATATGAGCAGAAAAAAAAAAAAAGAAACACACTATCATTTGAAGTGGGGTGACAAAAATTAAAGCCCACATCATCGTCAGTTAAACGTGGTTCTTGAAGACTACTCTCGAAGAGTAGTCGGTGCATCGTGTCAAGGAATCTGAAATCATCGATGGCATCCTCAAGTGGCAACCTGTGTCAATGTCCCAAAGGACATGTAAACCATCAATAGCAAGAAGCTCAACGGTAGTAAAAAGCTCTAGGCCTAGCCTAGCTTAGGCATTGGTGAAGGTTCACGCTTGAACCGGACCGTCCGGTTAGACTGGTTAACATGCCACCTGGTCATTATTTCATTCTGTATTTAATGCTAATATTTGTTAATTTTAAAACCGAAATTTTTTGAAAACCTTCTTATTAACTGGTGATCCAAAGAATTCATTTAACCGGTTCAAAATAATTTTTATGAATGTTTAAGTTTTTTTTTAAGAACAAACTTTTTGGTATATTTGAACTTATTTTAAAACTAAAATTTAGTTTATAATTATTATTGAATAACACCACCATATTATAACAATCAAATCATAATCACGTCACTTTTTGCCTCAGAAAAAAGTCATATTCACACTGTTGGAAAAACCATAGTCACGTTGAAATCCAATTTTTTAGAGAAATGTATTTTCTCATCATTTAATCAAAATTCATGATTTTCATCTACCATCAGTCATGTCTTCTTTTTCTTATCTGAAATTTGAAAAATAAAATAAAACTTTTAAAAATTCAGATAACAAAAAAATAAAAACAAAAACAGGGGCAGCATCTTCATATTTTTACTACAACTTTTCAAAGAAGACTATGTTCTTGTCAAAGCCTCTTCCATGTTGTTGGCGATTACTCCAAGTGCGTTCTCATACTTCTTCACCAGATCATCTAGAGACAATCCTCCAACGGGATCAACGGTGAAACCCCACTCAATCACACAACCTTCTCCATCTTCTGTACGTGACAATATCCTCACCGTCGATACATAGGACTCGAATCCGATGTTACTTTCCACTATCTCATATCTCATCACTCGCTCCACGTGATCAACGGCCACCAGCTTCTCCCTCGACCATCCCGCTGTGGATTCTACGTCGTTGGACCGTATGGAGGAGCCAGAGCAGAATCTTATGCAACCGAGTTCACCGTTGATTCCATGGACGCCGTGACACGTGGCGAGCGTTGGAAGCCACTTGTGGAGATTGAAGAAATCGGTAAAGAGAAGCCAGATTTGGTTAGGCTTTGCTTTTGTGAGTGTAACTGACACTTTAGCTTGCCATTTTTCTGTGCTTGAAGCTTTTTCCATGTCAAAGAGAGGATCTATAACAAAACAAACACAAAAACACAGAGAGAAACTAGGTAGAAAGAAAGTTGAAATCAAGATACAATATTATGACATCAAGATACAATACTAACAATATGGAGAATGAAATTTAATTACCTTACAGGTTAGGATTACTCTCGCGAGAAAAAGATAGGGATTCTCAGCCGTTGAGGCTAATGGCAATGCAATGAGGCCGGTTATGCTCTTGAATTTTTTTATATCATGCGCTTTACAGCTGTTATAGTTATTCTTTTATGGGAATATAAATGTTCAAATACATACACACATAATATATATATATATATATATATATAGTATAAATGCAAAATTCCATTGATTTTAATAGTTTTCTGTTGATTTTTTTATTTATTAATTCTTACAAAATAACTGATTCAGAATTGGGAATGGTTATTGTTTGTTTTTAAAATTTGTTAAATAATTGAAAATTTAGAGTAAATTAACAAAATAATGCATTAGCTAAATTTTTGTGATTGCTAAAATAAAAGTAATTAATCCTAAATAATTCAGAACACCAATCTGCAAGACCGGTAATGGTGAGATCATGAAATTGTAGAAAAGCTTGTATTGGGTGGAAATGAATAACAAATTAAATTCAGAAAACCGAATAAAACAGCTCAGGCAAGAGTTGGAATTTGACGATCAGAAAGTTAAGGAATGAAGCTGCATCTACCTACGTACGGAAAGGGAGAAAGACATTAGGAACAAAAGAGTAGAGAAAAATGGTTTCAGGCAATACCATGTTCAATGCGTTTTAAACATGTTTTTGAGAAAACCAGAATTTGTAGTTCCACAATGTTGTTTACGATATAATTTTATTTGCAACGATATCTTTTATATATTATTTTAAAATATATTTTTTTAAATAATATTACCATTACATAGTTATATATGATTTATAAAATATCAAGATAATATGTCATCACCATCAAATTTATCAAAACAAATATAAAAATAAACAGAGTTTACATTAATATATGAAATCTTAATGTAATATTATATAAATCATCAATTTATTATTAAATTGAATTCAATTTAGATTGATCCATATATTTAGAAATGAAAATATAAAAATATGAAATAATCTCTTTTATATTATATTTATCACAAATTTATTCATTTTAACTTATAAACACATCATATTAAAATAATATTTATTATAGAATTGTGTTTAAATATTTTTCAAAAGTTTTAAAAATCCACTTTTTTAAAAAATTGTAATATAAATTAAATATTATAAGTTGATATTTCACCTGGTGCAAGTCATTAGTATTTAACAAAAAAAAAATGTTACATAATTTTAGTACTATATTCCGATATATAGGCTTCTCACACTCTCCTTCGGGCCCCATAAAGACATAAACAGCGTCAAGATAAAATCCACTCTCAATGTAAATTATTGCAACTAAAATTTGTAGTATTCTTTTGGATCCATTAATAACACAACACCTAATCATGAAATTATTGATAAGAAATCTCTACCATTTCAAGATCTCATCCATAACTATACTTAAATGCAATTAACTATTCCAATTTATATTATAACGTGTTTGACGATTTTAGAAGCTAAGTCAAAATTTTTATCATTTGGATTCGAAGGAAAGGAACATATTTTCTGGATTTACAAGAAACGGAAAGGAATATTTTCTATTTTCAACTCTTACTAATATAATACACATTAGTACATTACTATACTATTAGAGTTTCTTATCATGTGCTTTAATCAGACAACTGTTGCGACAATTAATATTCGAATCTTCTCACTCGTTATTATGATTTAATCTTAACATAAACTAATTGTCCCATAAAATAAAAACTATATATTATGAAAAATCATTACTTACTATATTTGCCTTATATTCATTTAATTAGCTTCTTCACGAGGAATGCCCCCAAAAAGAGAGGAAAGAAAGACGATTGATTCATCTTCTTCTTCCTCTTCTTCTTCTCCTTCCCAAATCTGATTCCTTCGCTTCTATAGAGACAATGTCGTGAAAAGTTGGATCCTTTCTTTAAGGGTTTCGGAGGAAGAAGAGATATTGACGTCTCGGAAATGGCTCGTGACAGGCGAGAAGGTCTAGAGATAAAGGTGGTGAATCCACCGACAAACAATGTGTCTTCTCCACAAGCTTCTCCGGTGACTCGTAGACGAAGACAACGCACTTCTTTCGCGGAGTTTAGACCTTTTAAGCTTTGGTTTCCATGGCTTGTTCCAGCTATCGTTGTGGCTAACATTGCTCTCTTTGCCGTTTCCATGTTTATCAACAATTGTCCTAAGAACTCTCCTCATTGCTCAGCTAGGTTTCTTGGGAGATTCTCTTTTCAGCCTATGAAAGAGAATCCTCTTCTTGGTCCTTCTTCTACGACGTGGGTAACCTTTAAAGCTTTCAACTTTTTGTTGTTGTTGTCCTTTGGTCATTGAGAGAGACCAAATGTTAAGACTTTATGTCTTTCTGCTGTTTGGTTTCTTGTAATTGTTGGTGGGTTCTTAGTAAAGTTCGTTACTTTAATGTTAGGTGAAAGTTTGTGGCATTGCATTTTAGAAGTTTGTGACTTGTCTTGTGGACGAATGTTATTGGAAGTAGAGACTGTGTACTTACTTTTGATGTTGAAAGTGTTACTAATGATGTGTTTATCTTCGTTGATACTAGATTGGAGAAGATGGGGGCTTTAGATGTATCAATGGTGGTTCATAAGCATCAAGTGTGGCGCTTGTTCACTTGTATTTGGCTACACGCCGGTGTGTTTCATGTCCTTGCCAACATGTTGAGTCTTATCTTCATTGGCATTAGGCTCGAGCAAGAATTTGGATTTGGTATGAGAAGCCTTTGCCTTTCTCTATGTGTTAATGATGAATCTGTTACTCTCAGTTTTGGTTCTTTCTCTTTTGTGATGGAAGTTTATAACTTTTGTGAGATTGCTGGATTATGGAAGTCTCATCCGCTTTATATTGTGTTTTTCCCTCGACAGTACGCATTGGCTTACTCTATATGATTTCTGGATTTGGTGGAAGTTTGTTATCATCTCTCTTTAACCGGGCTGGTATATCCGTTGGTGCCTCTGGAGCATTATTTGGTTTGCTTGGTGCTATGCTTTCAGAGCTTCTCACGAACTGGACCATATACGCAAATAAGGTGAAAAGAAAGATCAAAGATTTTCGTTTTCTCCCAACTCCATGAATGATGTTGTGTCTAAATGCTTCATTGGTTTTCTCCATTTGTAGTTTGCAGCTCTTTTGACTCTCATCTTTATCATAGCCATTAATCTATCAGTAGGTATACTTCCACATGTAGACAACTTTGCTCATCTTGGAGGATTCACTTCCGGGTTTCTTCTAGGCTTTGTTTTCTTGATCCGTCCTCAGTATGGATACTTCAACCAAAGGAACAATCCTCGTGGATATGCTGCACCTTCTGCTAAATCCAAACACAAGCCGTATCAATACGTTCTCTGGATCACTTCTTTACTGCTTTTGATAGCAGGGTATGCTTCTTTTCTTTTACACCATGAATCGATTACAAAAAATGAAATACAGAGTTTAATGCTAGTGTATGGATTGTTGGTGTTAGATATACGGTTGGGCTGGTTGTGCTTCTTCGAGGGACGGATTTGAACAAGCATTGTTCTTGGTGCCATTATCTCAGCTGTATGCCTACGTCACTATGGAACTGTAAATCTCAAAATGTGTACTGTGAGGTAATAACTTTTCATATTTTGGATTTGTCTTTTTTGTTAGTTTATAAAGCTAAGAATGATTGTGGAAATGGTGATATACTGCAGTCGAGCCAAATTGGGAAGCAGATGAACTTGACGTGTGTCGCTAACAGGAAAACAGAGATGTATACGCTCAATAACGAGAACCCGTCTCAGATTCAGCAGTTGTGTTCACAATTATGCAGCTGATACCACTAAACATCTAATTGCTATACTCTTTGTAGAAAGTAGGGAAATATCTTGGGAAGGGACAAAGATTTATTCACTTAATTTGATTTGATCATGCACTTGTGATTGTTCTTGTTGGTCATTGTCTTGTTCCACTTCTTGTTTCATTGCATATGTAAGACCATATTCAGATTATTAGAATCAGTGACAATGAAGCTGAGAGTAATAGACAATTTCTTGTTGCGGTGCAGACCAATGAACTCCCTCTGAATCTCGTCATCAACTTGTTTTTTTTTTCCGATTAAGATAAACATTTCTCATCTTCTATGAATGTGATAAACTGATCTAGCTACGAAAAGAGAGAAGAAATTTGTGTGATTTTTTTCTTTCAATTTGTCTGATTATGAGTCCACCGAATATATAGTACGTGTGGAACACAGACCGTTGACTGTTATCCCTATATACATCATTTGTACTTGTGAAAACATTTCTCCTGAAGCTAAAGCTTTGATAATTATGTTTTTCCCTTGTCTTGTTTTCTAAGAGGGGCATGTTATCTTCTCGCTCGATGACATGTTCCACTTATAAGTTTTAACCACTAGTCAATAGTATATTGATTGAATACTGACTCTATGATATTTGTTATTTTCTTTTTCTATAAAGATATTGTTATATCTAAGTGGGAAGTAAAAAGATGAAAATTATTAGTTAAAGTATCTAATCATATTTAAGTGTCTTACATGGTTAGTGCGAATATGATAATCCCACCATCATCTGACTTTTTCAAACAATAGATTAACAATAACACACAGTATAATATTGATCAAAATATTGTTTCGGGTTTTCTTTAATATATCAAGGATCACAACTTAGATTTGAATTGATAATCTTTATGAGTTTTCCGGCCTTGTAATAATGTCCTTAGAAAGTGTTGACATTAACATTTGCATCATAACCAAATAACAAATATGTAAATCAAAGAAAAATTTGTAGACAAAACAATAGAAGAAAAAATTTAGCTTTGTCGATGATAATGAAATAGTTAAATACCTAATTAAGTTACCTATGGTTCTCTTCTCCACTTAATTTTTTTTTTTTTTTTAGTTCGTGGGTCCATTTTTGTACTCTTGTTATCTATCGGTTATTAGTTATTACTTGAAGATATGTTACTTTCAAAATCGTTACTTGATACAATCAAATTTACATTGTAACACACGTCACTGCTTACATATATGTTAATGCTAATTTTTTTTACAAACACACTTATATTAATTTATGTTTGCAGCTACAACATAATAAAGCCAAATACAAATACAAAAAATCCAAATTTGGTACATAATTAAAATATAAAACATAGTAAAAAATAACATAGAATATTAAAATCATACATAATAACCAGAAACTCTTTTTATTTTTTTTTTGAAAATGATTGATTTGAATTTGATAAGTCGATCATCAACTCTCAGTCGTTTGAGTCATGAAGGTGACCGATCTTTTGTTATTAAGCAAACAAAGTTTTGAGTTCTTGATGTTTTTAGGTTGATCTTTTAGACACTCGATGGCATTGATCAAGTAGGTCGTTATGTAACGAAATTGATCTCTCAAAGTTATAGAAGTAATCTATCCTTACAGCTTGTAAACTGCAGAAGATGATCTCTCCAATCAAATGGATTTTGTATTTGTGAAATAGGTAGAGCTTTTCACGTGGAGATACAATCTTCAAGAGATGTCTGGTGTAGACTGTCAATATATTGGTCGGAGACAATGACAATTGGCGAGAATTGTGTATCTGTCAACGATTAACCACAAAGGATGAACATATTGCAAAGGCAAGTATAGACAATACATCGGTAGCAGTAGATTTTAAGACGTCAAAATAATCTCACTACCAACATGGGTCAATCGACAGAAACCAAATTACAGAATAAAATTTTGACACTAAAAAAATCGGATGGTGGCCAAATTGTCAAATACTATAATCGTGATTTGTAGTTACACACCACATAACAATATATTTCTTTTTGTTACAAAACCAAAAAAAAAGTTCAGAAAGAAAATCGTCCGACATGATCCTCTTACAAATTCGAATGTCCCGTGAAGTTTCCTGACGGAGTGGAATTCTGATTCATATATAGAGAGGACATAGTACAAATATAATGTCCTTTATTAAATAATTGAAAATTTTGTATCTTTCATCCATTTGCTCTTTCTCTATACATAAAAAAACATACCTCTCCAGCACTTACACACAGACCATTTCCTCCAACACAAGGCTTTTCTTCCATAGTATCTGAATCGGCGCGTCTTAATCTCAAACAGGTACGCTTGCCAAATTTGTTTCTTACCAAAAACGGAATTTATCTCCTTGGGATTACTAAACAAACATCCACCGCTTTGTGATTAGGTTCTCTGTATTTATTTTGCTCTTTTTTTTATTTATTTTGATCAGGCAGAGGAAAAAAAAAGATTCCACCTTTAAAACGGGTTTCTTGGAGACTTCGAGGATCAAGATATTGGGTTTTCTTGTGCAACAATTCTTAGGGTTTGTTTAGGGTTCTTGAAAGTAAACTAATGGGTTCTTACTCTGCTGGATTCCCTGGATCATTTGACGTCTTCGATTTCAATTACCAAACCGACTTTTCATATTTGGGAAATGGATTCTATCAGTTACCAGATGATCAACCTTTGTTAGAAGTTCCATCTACTCTTCCTCCTCCAGCTCCTCTTCATCAAGATCCATATTCACAACAGAATCTTGCTGCTGCTGATGCTGATTTCTCTGATTCTGTTCTGAAATACATAAGCCAAGTGCTTATGGAAGAAGACATGGGGGAGAAGCCTTGTATGTTTCACGATGCTTTGTCTCTTCAAGCAGCTGAGAAATCTCTCTACGAAGCTCTTGGAGAGAAGTACCCGGATCATTCTGAGCCTCTGATCACTACTAGCCCTGCTCCTTCGGTTCATAGTCCTGATGGTTCTTCTTCAGGTTATGCCTCAAGCACCACAACCACCACTTCCTCAGATTGGAGTTTTGATTGTATGGAGAACAATAGACCTTCTTGGTTGCAGACACCAATCCCAAACAACTTTGTTTTCAAGTCTACTTCTACTAGATCCAGTCCCAAGTCCGTTGGTGGCAGTAAGGCGGCTTTCAAGTCAAGTTTTAGTGATGATTTGGTTTCTAATATGTTTAATGACAGCGAACTGGCGTTTCAATTCAAGAGAGGTAAGGAGGAAGCTAGTAAGTTTCTTCCTAAGAGTTCTCAGTTGGTTATAGATGTGGAAAATTACATTCCGGCTGCAGGATCTAAGACAAATGATCCTAAGGAGCATAACTATGTTCCTTACAGAAGAACCGGAAAGAAGAGCCATTGGCGTGAAGATGAACATTTGGCTGAAGAAAGAAGTAAGAAGCAATCAGCTGCTAATGTTGATGAAACTGAGCTATCTGAAATGTTTGATAATATTCTGTTATTTGGCCGGCCTAAGGAGAAACCTCTATGCATTCTTAACGAGAATTTCGTGAAGGAAGCCTCAAAAGTTTCACCATTAAATAAGGGTCATAAAAGCGAGACAACACAACAGGCGAGCGGACAGAAACCGACAGCTAGTGGTAATAGCTATGTGAAAGAGATACCTGATTTGAGGACACTTTTGGTCTCATGTGCTCAAGCTGTGTCGGTGAATGATCGTAAAACGGCTGACGAATTGTTAAGACAGGTTAGGCAACATTCTTCATCTTACGGCGATGGGACAGAGAGGTTAGCTCATTACTTCGCAAACAGTCTTGAATCACGCTTGGCCGGGATAGGTACACAGGTTTATACCGCCTTGTCTGCGAAGAAAACATCTGCCTCCGACATGTTGAAAGCTTACCAGACATACATATCGGTCTGCCCTTTCAAGAAAACAGCAATCATATTCGCTAACCACAGCATTATGCACATGTCTCCCAATGCCAAAACCATCCACATCATAGATTTTGGCATATCTTATGGTTTCCAGTGGCCTCCCTTGATTCATCGCCTTGCTTGGAGACGTGGTGTACCGTGTAAGCTTCGAATAACCGGTATAGAGTTGCCTCAACGCGGGTTTAGACCAGCCGAGGGAGTTATGGAGACGGGTCATCGCTTGGCTAGGTATTGCCAAAAGTACAATGTTCCGTTTGAGTACAACGGTATTGCGCAGAAATGGGAAACGATCAAACTGGAGGACCTGAAGCTAAGAGAAGGCGAGTTTGTGGCGGTAAACTCTCTGTTTCGTTTTAGAAACCTCCTAGATGAGACGGTTGCAGTACATAGCCCGAGAGATGCGGTTCTGAAGCTGATAAAGAAGATCAAACCAAACGTGTTCATCCCTGCGATCCTCAGCGGATCCTACAACGCGCCTTTCTTTGTAACGAGGTTTAAAGAAGCTTTATTTCATTACTCTTCTCTCTTTGACATGTGCGACACAAATCTGACAAGGGAAGATCCAATGAGGGTTATGTTTGAGAAAGAGTTCTATGGTAGGGAGATCATGAACGTGGTAGCGTGCGAGGGGACAGAGAGAGTGGAGAGGCCAGAGAGTTATAAGCAGTGGCAGGCGAGGGCGATGAGAGCTGGGTTTAAACAGCTTCCACTTGAGAAGGAACTGGTTCAAAAACTGAAGTTGATGGTGGAAAGTGGATACAAAAGCAAAGAGTTTGATGTCGATCAAGATGGTAACTGGTTGCTTCAAGGCTGGAAAGGAAGAATTGTTTATGCTTCATCTACTTGGGTTCCTATGTAGACGTTTTGTCTTAAATCTCTAAAAACTGAGTCTCAATTGAGTTTGTTGTCTCTTTGTTCACACACTGACATTCAGATTTGTATATCTGCACAGGTTTAGAGTTGTTTCTTTCTTAGGAGGGTTTCTATTTCTGTAACATTATCAGGTTAGGATGATTAGGCATAAGAGAACGTTCTCCGAGCATGATGTACAAGGTACAAACTTATATTACCTTTCAATGTTTAATAAAAATGTTCGAAAAAAGAGAGACTATACCAATGTAACAAAATCTGCCTCAGAGTATGCAAATGTCACACATTTTTATTATATGTTTTATTATATTTTCTTAGTAATTAAAATGGTCTATTTCTTTTTCTTTAGCTTGTGGTCTTGTAAAACTCAACGTACGCCGGGGCTCAGTTAGTAAAACATGAAGAGATTTGGACCGTGAGATAATTTATATGTCTTCTCGAAGAAACAAACAAGATAGAACTTTTATATCTGTCTTGAAGAAACAAGATAAAACTTTGTGAAATCTTTTCAATGGTTGTACCTTCTTCTACTTTTCTTTTTCTCTAACGTTTCTTGATTGCTTTCTTTTTTTTTCAAGAAAAATATATAGATGCATTATGATTCTTCAGGAAGATGCTCCTAGTTAAGTTAATATCAACTTAATTAAATCAACTTTTTTGCTATTTATCAAATTAATTAAAAAAACAAACTAATTTTCGAAATTTAAAGTAATGCCCCAAAAAAAAAGTTTTCAAGTTTCCAACAGTGTAACCAAGAAATGGGCCATAAAAAGCCATAATTCGGTTTACAGAGAGTCATAAAGACAAGTCTAATCTAAAAGTCAAAAGAACCAACAACTCCAAGATTCGTTTGACTTCCAAAGACTTGTCTCCCTCTCTCGACCACTTCTTCTTCAACTTTTCAATCCGACACAGTTCTGAAACTAATCCCCAAAACCAAAACCAAAACCAAAACCACATCTGTAATAACAACAACCCAAAAAGATCACTTCTTTGTTATTCTTTTAACCTCGTACATGAATCAAGATTGGTTCACACTTCATCAAAACTGAGGTAAGCAATGACATCAAACCCCCCCGTCTTTCCCGTGATTTGTTTTTATTATCTTTTTGCGTATGTAAGAATCTTTCTTCTCTTTTTGATTAGTCTTATTAACAAAAACCAACTCTGTCTCTCTTCTCTCTTAGGTTTTTAGTAATGGATCCAAACTTCTCTCTTAACGGCTTCCACTATTACGATGAGAATCTCTTTCTAAATCCAAATCTTGATTCATTTCCATCTCTTGATTTTGATCAAAACCCTAACTTTCTCTCTGATCCAACGGAGGAGGAACAGTTTTCTTTACTTCGATCCAATGAACAAGATTCGTCCAACACACTGTTGAGATACGTGAGTCAGATCCTTATGGAAGAAGGTGATAAGCAATCTATGTTCTACGACTCGTTGGCCTTACGCAGAACGGAAGAAATGTTGCAGCAAGTGATCACAGATTCAAAAGCTCACTCCTTTACATGTCCTGACTCGGTGTTGACCACTAGTGATGATGCAAGTGTAAGCATTGAGTCTACTAATCGTATGAGTCCACCTGTGAATGAGATTCTTGTTAAGAGTATGTTTAGTGATGCAGAGTCAGCTTTTCAGTTTAGGAAAGGTCTTGAAGAAGCTAGAAGGTTTCTTCCTAATAGTGAACAATGGGTTATCAATTTAGAAAGTCCTGTTATGGTTAAAGAAGAGGTTGGTTCGGATCTTTTTAGGGTTAAGAAGAGTCATGAGAGGGAGTTTCTTGATGTTGAGGAAACTAGAAGCTTTAAGCAATCTGCAACGAGTGTTGAAGATGGGAAGATAACAGAAATGTTTGATAAGGTTTTGCTTCTTGATGGAGAATGCGATCCACAAACATTGTCAGTGAACAAGACTGAAGATGTTGTAATGAGTAACAATAAGAAGAAGCAGACAAAGAAGACCAAGAAGAAGAAGAAGAAGAGTCAGGTTGTTGATTTTCGTACACTTCTCACTCACTGTGCACAAGCTATCTCAACAGGTGAGAAAAGCACAGCTCTTGATTTGCTGTTGCAGATAAGGCAAGAATCATCTCCTTTTGGTGACGCGTCGCAGAGACTTGCTCATTGTTTCGCCAATGCGCTAGAGGCGCGTCTACAAGGAAGTACTGGTCATGTGATCCAGACTTATTACAATGCTATAACCTCGTTGAAAGAGACAGCTGCAGATATACTAAAAGCTTACAGAGTTTATCTTTCTTCGTCTCCGTTTGTCACCTTGATGTACTTCTTCTCCTTCAAGATGATTCTTGACGCAGCTAAAGACGCTGAGGTTCTTCATATAGTTGACTTCGGTATCCTCTACGGGTTTCAATGGCCTATGTTTATTCAATACATGTCAGGACGAAAAGACGTAGCGAAGAAGCTAAGGATTACTGGTATAGAGTTGCCTCAACGAGGGTTTCGTCCTGCGGAAAGAATAGAGGAGACAGGAAGGAGATTGTCTGAGTATTGTAAAAGGTTTAACGTACCGTTTGAGTATAAAGCCATTGCGTCTCAGAACTGGGAAACCATACGGATGGATGAGTTTGATATCCGACCGAACGAAGTTTTAGTGGTTAATGCTGGTCTAAGGCTCAAGAATCTTCAAGACGAGACAGGTGGTGAGGAGATTTGTCCGAGAGACGCTATCTTGAAGATGATAAGGAAGATGAACCCTGACGTTTTCGTGCACGCGATTGTCAATGGTTCCTTCAACGCACCGTTCTTCATATCCCGGTTTAAAGAAGCGGTTTATCATTACTCTGCACTCTTCGACATGTTTGATACTACGTTGCCTAGAGATAACCAAGAGAGGATTAGGTTTGAGAGGGAGTTTTATGGGAGAGAGGCAATGAATGTGATAGCGTGCGAGGAAGCTGATCGTGTGGAGAGACCAGAGACGTATAGGCAGTGGCAGGTGAGGATGGTTAGAGCCGGGTTTAAGCAGAAACCGGTTAAGACTGAGGTTGTTGAGTTGTTTAGGGAAAAGCTGAAGAAATGGCGTTGTCATAAAGATTTTGTGGTTGATGAAAATAGTAAGTGGTTGTTGCAAGGGTGGAAAGGTCGGACTCTTTATGCTTCTTCTTGTTGGGTTCCTGCTTAGTGAATTAGTTTGTTTATAGTTTTGTTACACAAGATCATGTAATCTTAGTTGTTCAAGATTTTGTAGCTCAAACTAAATATACGGTATTTTGATAGTAAGTTTTAACTGATATGGACCATGAAGCCTAAACCAAGTGGCTGATAATTATGGCCAAACATGCCTTGTTTGACGAGGAACTCAAACTGAAACCTAATCAAAATGCAATGGAGATGATATTCTGTGTTATCTATGAGGCAGTAAAATCATATACTAAGTCTGTACCAATCCATATTTGATCCAATGAAGCGTCTAAGCACAACACTGAAGCCTCAAGACCACGATGAAGCAGCTCAGCCCAGAACTAAGTCGGCCTGACTTTATGGCAGAACTCATTTGGGACGTCATGGGACTTTTAGATGCCAAGACCAGTGACAAACTGAATTAGATTGTCCTGGATTCCCATGGAGCCTCTTTATAAACTTTGTAAACGCCCACTTCTTTGTTGACAACTGTCTAGATTAATACTTCCAATTAAAAGATTCCAAGTTGTAGTAAGGATCTTCCGCAGCTCATCAATCTAACAGTTATCTATTTACCTAATTAAATAATATCCAAAATGTTCGAATGTAGTAGGTACGTAACTCCTCGGATCTTAATGGTTCGCATTCCTCATAGTTGTGTAACAGTATCCAACCATTTGTCTTTCCTCATATTTTGATGCTATTATTTTTCTCTTCCTTTACCAATTTGGTTACAAATGCTTGTAGAAGATGATAAATTGATAAGTCATCATGCTCATTATCCCATTAATGAAAAGTACTTCGGAAGGAAATAAACATGAACTATTTACATTTTTGTATTGTATAGCATTAGTATTGGTATAATTCTTCCCATAGATTACTAGTAAGTAGTAACTAATGTCAAAGTCATTAATAGACGCATTACACAAATCTGTTGGTATCTTTCATTACACACGTAAACCTATTTTCAAACTCTAACTTGAGAGAAAAAACTGAAAGCGAAACTCTTAATTTCTTATTCATAAAGAAAACAAAAACTGTAATTGCTCCAGTTTGGGTGTAGAAAGCTGAACCAGATACTTATACAATGATGTACTAGTTGCACATTTCAATCAATTAATTATGTAAGATTGAAATGGTAATTTTATTTTATGATAATAAACATATCTTCAGTTTACTTCATCTGAAACAGACCATTTATTAACACGCATATTTGCTTTCTGTACCTATAAATTTAAAATAAATAACCACACAATTAAACTAAAAAATAATTCCAAAAATAAATCATATATAAAACTAAAATAAACCATATATTTATGTGATCCAGAAACAACAAACCAAAATACAGGAGTTACCTCTTTTTCCCAATCACATCTCATAGTAATAAAGATCAATATTAATGTCTGAATTGCAGTTCCTCCCAATATCATACCAGTCCAAATGCCCTATCAACGTATATAATCACAATAGATAATTAACTGGGATTAACCTTCAAAATTTGATATCAAATACATAAAAAGATTTGCTGACCTTAATACCCGACTTGAAAACCCAACCTATAACAATTCCAATTGGAAGTCCAATGAAATAGTAACATCCTAAATTTACATATGCCACAAATGATTGCCAACCAGAGCCAACCGCGACACCTAATCAAAATTCAACATGCTCAACAGACAACCTTGATCTGGTATGGTTTAATTTTGTTTTGGACGAAATCGTATGGCATACCAGATAGAACCGGTTGGATACTGTTGAGAAGAATCGTTAAGGCTAAAACAATAGAGAGATCATTGACTGCTTTTATGACGGTTTCACTTGAAGAGAAAATCCAACTGATTTGGTCCATAAAAAATAGTATGACCACGGAGAAGATTATTCCTATGATTAAGGATTGTGTCACTGATATAATCATTGCAAATTTTGCTCCTTTTCCGTTGCCTGCTCCTAATTCATTCGCCACTCGTACACTACAAAAAAGGTTTTCTTATTAATTATTTTTACTAGGTAATATCATATGCTATATCTATGTGCAGAATGAAATATTTATTAATAATTTAATTTTTTAAATGGTTTAAGTTTTTCTAAAATATTTAAAAACAAAATTATGTAATAGAAATGTTCATTTTTAATATGTTTGTAAATTAAAATCACTAAAATATTTAATGTAATATAATTTGAAAGAGTTTGATAAAAAAATTCAGAAAAAGGATTTTAATTGATAATTTTGTATTAGAATTTTCTGAATATGTGAATTTATCTAATTTGAATACAATTTAATGTTTAATATTTAATGAAGATTTGATTATATAATATACTACATCAAATTTTAACATATGATCTAAATTTAAAATAAATTATACTTCAAAATATATAAATACGTATTATAAATGAACAATATAAAATATGATTAAGTGAATTAATTAATATTATACATTTAGTTTTCTAACTATATGGTTTGTGATCATTTGGATATTTTTATAAGAATTTTCTGAACCATTTTTAGAAAAAAAATATTATATGGAATTTTTAAAAGTTATAGTAACATATATTTTTTTTACAAATTCAAATCATAGCACATGTGGAAAATTTATATTTTTGTATTATATGCTTGATATATGATGATATAATTTATGTAACAAAATAAAACTAAACAAAGATGATGAATCAATTAAATTTTTTTTTAAATGATATAATTAGATATTAAACCTTTGTTATTAATATATTCAACAATTGTGTGATTTTCATATAAAGAAAGAGAAGGAAATATTTTTTTTTAGAATAATACTTAATTATCGTTAGTTCAATACAAATATTTATTTTGGACCAAATTATGAATGATATGTTTTATAATTATTTTAATAATTTAAATATTAAAAAAACAAATCTAAAAAAACTTATAATAATAAAATGACAAATTTATTAATAACACGCGAAGTTAAAGTTATTTTTATACTCCAATATATAAGGGATTATATACACATGGCCAATGTTGGTACAAAACTAGCAATCTAACTTTGGACAGAACAGTTATTTGATTTTTGTCCGACAAAATGGTACGACTTTGATGATTCACTATTCATTTATTATTCGGACAAAACTAGCTGAAAGAGAAATAAATATACGTTGATCAGATCATGAATACGATTATTTATGCGTCATAATTTATCCTAACCAGATATATACATAAACCAAATTAAACAAATAATAAAGTTTTAAAAAGTGACAGATTGGTTACCCGGCCCCGGCGAAGAAAGCAAGTGGAATCATCATCTCCAAACCATTTATTGACATGCTGCCGATGAAAATTGTAATTATAAAATTTTCAACGTAAAGATATTTTTTTTATATGAATACGATATGATAAAACTTCATATAATATCAATCTCCAAAATAAATATACATATTACGTACCATATAGACAAAGAGTCGACAGCAATTTTGGTATTCTCCAGATTTCCAGTCATCACAATTAAAATCTTATAATACCAATACTCCAAGCTGTGTCGACAAAGGTCTACCGTAAGTTGTTTTCGATCTGTAGAATCATAAGAAGAAGGAAAATGCGACACAAGTGACATTTAACAAATAATATACCAGATCATGATTCCGGAGGAGGCAGAGAGCTTAGTGAATTCCCAGAGTCCGCTGAAAGCTTCGATGGAGAAACCGGTCCAAGTGAGGGGACAACCGCCGCATGTGACGTAAGTAAATAAAATGAAGAAATTGAACCACCATGACACGGTAGCAGTAGTCATGGTCCCTATGGCTCCAAGTTTAAGGCCGTACACAAAAAGCCAGCAGACAAACATGTGAACGATAAGTGTCACTCCACCGGAAATTGCCATCACCTGGTGGTAATGTAAGAGAATCATTAATCAAATACATATAGCAATATTAATATAAAAAATGTTCACTCGTTAGATCTAAAAGTGAATGTTATGCTCAAAGAGGAAAGTGATATATTTTGGTAACGACTGATTACATAACCGAATGAAATGTAATATGTGGAAAAACATTATATACAATAATACAAAGTTTCTACCACTCTAAATGCATCATTCCAACCATCTCTTCTTTTTTTTTTCTTTTTTTTTTTTGGACAAACGAATTATTCAACCTTTATGTGTCAGCCTGAGCAAATCAAGCGGAGATTAAAACTTTATTTACATACACTATTCTTGAGTTGGCATTGGAGGAATCGGTTGATAGGCAAAATGAAGGCAAAGGCAAAGTGGACAGGAATGACCCAAATAGCGATGGTACCGGAGAGCTCGGCAACGTTGTCAGGCTGGCCAAGAAACTTAAGAATCGGGGACACAAAGAAGTAGATAGGGAGAAGCAAGATGGAGAATAACACGAGAACAATCCAAGATCGCTGCATATACACTCCCAACATGTCATACTTCTTCGCTCCAAACGCTTGACCGCACAGCGTTTCCAATGCACTCGCCATTCCAAGCTGAATACAAATATAGATATATGTGTGTGTTTAGGTTATTCATACGATAACATCATAATAAAAGCCACAAAATGTTTATATATATATATATATGTGTGTGTGTGTACGAGAAGGCTAAAGGTGAAGCCAACGACGACGTTGATGATGATTGATATGGCGGCCAGTTCGACCTCGCCGAGATGGCCAGCGAAGGCCTGAGTGACGACGACGATCAAGTTGGTCGAGACTCTAGTGAATATGGCTGGTCCAACGATACGCCATAGCTTCTTTGTCTCTGTCCATATATCTCCGTCTTTCTTAGCCGCGTTTCGATCTCTTAACAAAGGAACTATCTCTATAGCTTCTGCTTCGTAGTCTCTGTTTCCCATCGTCGATCTTCTGGAAACTAAAAGAAAAATAAAGAGTAGAAAAAATAAATATAGTGTACTTCAAATATGTTGTTTAAACATTTTTCTCGTATTGTGTCTTCCATTTTCATTCCATATATATTCGATATCTATGATTACTCAGCTGTTTCCCTCGATTATTGCCGTTTACGTCATATTCTTGATCACGATTGAAGTTATTATCCCGGATTTAAGATCATTAACTCCAAATTTCAACACCTAACCATATGGAACTTCAATATTCCAACCAATGTGACGAAGAGAGAACAGCAATGATAGGTGAAAAGTTATTTGGTTTGTCCTCAACATTCACAATTATTAAACGAATTGTCCTTCATAGCATTCATGATCATCGGAGAAGAGTTGTGGACTGCTTTACTTCCATATTAACTATGACTGGGCTTTGCCAATTTAGGCTTCTATTTACCATCCTTGGTTTCACTATGGTTTTCAGTCACTAGAGTTGGGACTTTTTTTTTTTTCAAACAATGGAGGTTACTTTTAAAATTAGTAAAATAAATCCTATATAGGTAAAAAAAAATCCAATATATATACTGAGTATATGTTTGTTAGAGTTATTTGGGATCCTCCAGTCCTCTTAATTACTAATTTGGCAAATTGTGCTTTACTCGTCAAGCTCTTTTAGACACGTTTTTTTCCGTTCCTAGTCTTAGTGGTCCAACCGTCCAAGGCCTTCGATGTGGTGGAGGGCTTTGTGATTTTCGTTATGTTTCGTTTGTTGTATGGTTTTCTTTTCTTTTGAGCTTTTGGTTTCTCTTTTGTAGACTTTTAACTCTTTTTTTTNTGTGGGGGGGGGGGGGGGGGGGGGGGGGTGCTAAATTGTAGACTTTTAAGACTATGGTGACGTCGTTTCTGTGTTAACATTGGGCTTATGTATCCATCAAAGTTAAAAAGGATTGCAAATGTTCGGCCATTTTAATTTGTTTTACTAGAAAGAATAAAAATTTGGAGTTATGATAGGAATTTAGGTTTTTTTTTTCTTTTTTTAACATTAATTTATTATTTTATTGTAAATTGTAAAAATTATTACATTGTCAATGTCAAGTACCTTGAAAAATCTCTCATAATCTTTATTTTTTTATTTACGCTTTGGAATTTATATCCCAGACCTTCATTGTAGAAATATTAATGTCAAACCACTAGACTAAAGTAACTTTCACGATTGAGATCTAAGTGTGATAGCAATTAAAAAGCTCTTGATTTGCTGTTGCAGATAATGCAAGAATTATCTGCTTTTGGTGCCGCCTCACAGATGAAAAAACGAGAACACACACAAAGAACTTTTCTTAACTCTTCTCTTATT
>OVBI01001076.1:0-42932 GCA_900406495.1 Sisymbrium altissimum | reverse complement strand
TAATTAAATAAAAGTTATAAAATTCCTCTCCGATTAATCTCCGAATAATCTTCGATTTTTTGATAACTCGCTAGGCCCATACCCACCGCCCGATTAACGCCTAACGATTTTTCGAACATGGGTTTAGACAATGAACATTTCTGTAAAGCTCATTTGAGCAAAAAAGTAGTAGTTTATGATTGGTGAAATCGAATTTCTTTATCGGTGCATTAATCAGTTTCAGACTTTCAGGGCCCATTTGGATTTTGGAACGTCGAAGGCTCGAAGCAGTAATATTGTTCTAACGACTACGTCACAACGTCAAACATAATTTTTTATACTAGCCCATGAAATTATATGGATATCATCTGAGCCCATATTGATGGTAAGCTTTTGACCCAACTAAGCCCAACGTATATTAATATGAATCTGAAAATTTGTTTATTATTATGGTCTGCCCGATACATATATATAAAGAAAATCATCATCTATTTTTTTGGTCAACATAAAGAAAATCATCTTTCCGTCAAAAGTAAGGAAGGATCTGTCGCATTTTTATTAGTACAGTTGAAATGGGTACAAATATAATATCAAATATATATGTGTGCCAACCATGCAAGTATTTCCTTTTTGTAAACTAGTGTTTGTTTGTCTCTTATAATTCGATAGTTATTTCAATTATAGCTCTATTGAACTACGAAATGTTTGTCTTATAGCATATTTCTAAGTCAACTTAATTTTGGATAAACTCTAAGATGTAATTATTCAATGAGCCATATGTATAGTTTTATTTCTTGGCCACAGCTTTACAGATCACAAGTTAAAATTCCAGCCGTTGTCGCACGTGATTACCTTCTTTTTTTACAATTTTAATCATTCGAGTTATGTAACCAAATACTCGTGTTGACAAAGACTAATTAAATAAAATAATTTGAACTAAAAAAGCATAAAGAGAGAACTTTGTTAGTCTCTATGACGATTCCATTATAAATTCTTTGATACGATCATAAATCAAAGAAATATATTATACGTCAATCAATGAAAAAAATAACGTTTTTTGTAGTTAATTATGGTTATATTTTCTATGATCTTAATATGTATTTCATACAATTTAGAGTTAAATTCCGACATGAGACTTCACGTATAGACACAAAATGTATGATTGATTAGGTAGATTAGATGTCACAATATTCTGGATCGGTTGATAAAACAACACTATCCAAAATCACACTTACGCAATGATTGACGAGTTATTTGTTCTACCAATTATAACGATGATGGTGATGGTGTATACTGTATACATAAACAAACAATATGAAATATATTTTAAGAGATTACAGATTTAATCGATATCTAATGGCGCAATAAATGTTTTATTAGTTGGGGATGTGTGTGTGTAAATGGATTTGAACTATAAATTATAACCTTTTCTCCATCTTCTTGTTATCAAATAAAAATAAGTTTAAACTCAAGAATACACTTTCTGTTAAAATATAAACGAAAAACGAACAAATAAATAGCAAAGGTGCGACTATGTGAGGATCGTTGACTCGAGATTGGTCGTAGCATATTGTCCATTCTAGTTTTTGGAGGTCCTTCTTATCCCACCGTACCAAGGTTCAATTTTTGGATGTATATTTTCATTTATGACCCAACAAGATTTTTTTTTGTTTTAAGAGGATCCATGTCCAACTTTAAGTTTTGATTGGCTATAAAATATGTAAATCCGGCCACTTTTACTGATTGAGTAAACACTAATTAATCAAATATATGTACGATAGTTCATTTGCTTAGACATGCCAGAAAACAATTAAACATTTATAAGTAATTCTAAGACTTTTTTTTTCAAAAGAAGCAATATAAATACAAACCATATCAAAAATAATAAGATAATAATTAATAGCATACTTAAATCGGTAGTGTAAGAAAGAGGCATGTCAACGAGAAGGGTTCATATTGGTTATTCACCTAACCATAGTGTTGTTAGATGTTCGGTTGTACTAAACACGGCAACACCAACACCACAAACCTTTTTGTGAGATTATACCATATTTAAAAGTAAACTAATACCTATAACTTTTAATATTACTCCATTTAAGATTTTCTATCAAACATTTTGAGATTTCGTTCTCCATGACCTATGTGTAGATTTATGCATACAAGCAAAAAAGGTGTGTAACCTGGTAAACGCTAAACCCTTATAATGGAACTCACTAATTATGGATCGCGCCTAAAGTATTACAATTTGCCTTTAATATAAATAAATTATTAATAGTGGAAACTGTGAAACGAAAGAATATTTAAAATATACAGAAAACTATATACAAGAAAATATTAAATTTCAAACAGGCAAATGGAGAACTCCCTAACCACCAAGTCCAAGTCAATAAGACTGCACACCAGTTGCATGCTAGAGGTTGGACAAAGTTTGATAATTTTTCACTTCTATTGAAATACTATTTTTTCTTGATTAGTTTAAAAGCCATATTATTAGCTTGATTATATAATATATATAAAATGATATATAGGCTAGACTTTTTGTAAACATTCTTACTTTTCACTAAAGCTAAACCTTAGTAGGTTTGGTAACGTACATATGATTAAGTCGCCTCAAGACAAGTTCGAAAAGTTTGGAAATTTCTCACTCAAGAATCATTCTAAGCTGTTTGCATTATAAAAAAGCATAAAACGAGGACCATTTTTCCAATTTAAATTTAGTTATTTAAGAAATTACTTTACTCTTTTAAGCTCTTATCATTATTAAATTTCTTGAAAGCTAAGACTTCCAGTTTCCTCAAACCTATAATTACTAAGCTTTCAATTGAATACCAATACATAGACTCATTCTCTAACAATTTAATATACATCTATTCCACACACACACACACACAAACACACATATGTATTAATGCAATGGAGTGTATTGTAAGCATCCAGAACCACAAGCAAAAGACTTTTCAAGAAATATGTATCAAAATCACACCCAAAGTTTAGATTTATTTTCCTAACAACATTGCCTAAGAAACAAATCTACATTATACCCAATTCAACCTAACAAGGAACCGTTATGTAAAATATTATAATTGTATTTTTCTTAAAAAACTATTATAATTGTATTCTACTCACAAGAAAGATCATTTCCATGCAAAAAAGCATTGCTCTTTTTTTTTTTGTTGGCTTTACAAGAAAGAGAAAATTTTATTTTATTATACTTTGTCTAAACAACTCCTCATCGTCAGGCAAAATCGGTTGGCCTATCTCTATTCCCTTCTCTAACACCCAACCCACAATTAATTTAGCAAAAATAATAATTATATAATATATATATAAAAGCATAACATATATATATATATATATAGACATATATATAGAGGACCTTATTTGAGAAACCTCTTTCAAGATTTGGTGGATCATTCAATAAACACACATCTTCAACTTCTTCAAAGACAAAAACAGCAAAACTAGAATGAAGAAGACAATGGAACATCCAAGCAAGATCATGAGAAGATCAATCCACACTTTCCTCCAGAACTACGACCGCGCCACCACCGCAGCCGCCGTTGTCCTCCCTTTCTCTGTCGCTCTCCTCCTCTCTCAGCACTTTTTCTCGTCTTCCTCTTCCTCCCTTCACGCCAGGCTAAACACGCTCTTCCGCGGTGCTGGTTTCTCTTCTTCTCTTGATTTCTTCAACATTCTAAGCCTTAAACTCTCACAAACCCTCTCTTCCTCTTTATTCACTCTCCCTTTCTCCCTCACTTTCCTCCTCTTCTCCAAAGCTTACGTCATCAGACTTCTTTCAAACAGTCATGACTCTGCAGATTCCTATGTCTATTACCTCCGTCTTCTCCGAACTTACATTTGTAACTCTTTCTTCCTTCTCTTTGCAAACGCCTCTGCTTTTGCTCTGTTCTTCTTAGCATTCAATGTCATTGAATCATTTGGATTCTCTTCTAGAAACTTCTACGTTATGTTCTCCTTATCCTCAGCGATCATCTACTCGATTATCCTCGCAAACGCCTTTGTCATCTCCAACTTAGCCTTGGTTTCATCAACTTCCTCTTCCTCAGGAGGATACACAACAATTCTCAAGGCGTGTCTTCTGATTCGAGGGAGAACTTCGACAGCATTGGCTCTTGCTCTGCCTACCAATCTCGGCTTAGCAGGAGTCGAAGCGTTGTTTCAATACAGAGTACTGAGATCATATTACAAAGGAGACAGAGATATCACCTCCATAGCTCTCGAAGGAACATTCATAGCTTACTTATACGCACTCTTCTTGGTCCTTGATACTATAGTCAACTTCCTCTTTTACCAAAGCTGCGTCAAGAACGACGAGGATAAAAAAATCAGTAGAGAAGACGAGTACTCGATCAAAATCCAAATCAGCGAAACAGAGAGCACCAAGATATGCATCAAAGGACCAAAAGGATTCCAGGAAATCTTGTGATTTCTTGTTTTGGTTTGATGTAATTATTGATAAAGAACCGAAAATAGGAGGTGACAAACTTTTGAGGGATTATTGATTCTTTAAGGATAGTCCTCTCAAGTAGCTTTCACTTCAAAGAAGGGCAAAGGTAAACGGTGGAGAACAATCACAGGATCTGCAAAACTTCTTTTATTCTGCTTTTCTTTATTTTAGTCATTACATTTTCCCCTCTTTTACTTATTCTCCCATCATGTAAAGTCACATACCAGAAACTATAATTAATGCCAATCTTGGAATTCACATTTGGTTAATCCTACAGTGGAATTTCGTTGCCGACATATTATGTGTATCCCTAAGCAAATGATTTAATAACTTCCTTAAGTTAATGAACATATTGACCAGACTGTCTTTTGTTTTGAGCATAGATAAGTTCAAGCACAATCTCTCATTACAAAGATAGAAGAAGAGGTCACAGTTCTCTTGATACAGACAGCGCAATAGAAGTTTTTGTTTTTTCTTTGAACTGAATCTTTAATAATACATTGATATTAAAGCGCAATAGGAGTATTATTATGTTAATGTTCCAGCTTACACTAAAAAAGACAAAAACGGGATAGCGAGTGGTCTTTATCTCTAATCTCTACTTGGACTTGTGAAAGCAAAAGCTTTTAATACAACATTCAAGTTTATCCAATTTCCTTCTAAGGGAGATAACATGAACAAATCAATCATACTTTTATAAGTTGAAAGATTCAGAGTGAAATCTGGATACCCTGAGTTCAGAGACAAGTAAATAAAATCCAGATGTGATCAATTTGAATTTTCAGGGCAGACCGACCGGTTTAACGATCGAATCGTAATCAGAGTTGTCATACACTCATACTAAACCAGAAAACCCATTTGACCCCAAAAAAAAAAACAAAAAACCAGAAAACTCAGTTAAAACCTGAAAACCGGCCTTTTCTGATTAAACCGACCGGTTCGCGGGTTAAGTTAAAACTCTAGGGTTTATGATTTTGTCATAGCTTCTTCTTCTGTGCTTTTAGGTCCACGACTCCAAGTTTTGACGATTTCGAGCCAGATTCTTGACAGTTTTCAGGTAAGTCTCATTCGATTGCGAATGTTCCTGTTTTCGAATTCGTCACCGTTTTAGGTTAAGTTGTATCAATTTTAGTCTCACAAACAGAAGAGCAGTTATATGTTTCTATGAATTTAGTGAAGCCTAAAGGTTTGAGCTACCCAGAAACCCAAATTTTCTTCCAGAATAGGTCATTGTCTCTATCATTGGTCCTTGTTTGTTTGTTTCAATGTTTTGTGCTTCCCAAGTTACGTTTTTTTGTTTTTGGTAGTATTTGTGCATCTATATAATCGATTATGCTCCCTCTCTTGATTGATTTTTCTCGTTTATTTTCAGCATTAGGAGTGTTTAAAATGGCTGGGGGATCAAAGAGGTCTAAAAGAGCAAGACTTTATGAAAGTGAGTCAGAAGAGTTAAGCGAGCAGGAGAATCTCGAGGTATCTCTGTTGTTGCGCTTGTCTTGGCTAAGGTATTTAGGTAGCTGTGATAAGTGAATTAATTTGGTTTGAGGATTCTATTATAGGTGGAAGGGGAGAGCGAAGATAATGAATTATCTGATGGGATAGAGAATGGTGAAGGTGATAGCATGGAAGATGATAAGGAAGGTAGTGAAGAAGAAGGAGATAGTGACGAAGATGATGAAGGCGATAGTGAAGAAGATGATGAAAGAGCTGAGAAGGAAGATGTGGATGGAGAAAGCGATGAATTTGATGATGGGAATGACGAAGAGAGTGAGAGTGGCGATGAAGGGAATGATGACAATAAAGATGCTGCCATGGAAGAGCTTGAAAAAGAGTACCAGGAGCTTCGTTCACAGGAACAGTAAGATTTATCTCAACTCTCTTTACTATTGTTTCTAGATACGGTAGATAGTCCTATTGAAGTGTCAAGTGTTTGATTTAGCTCACCGTTGGTGGATTTAGAAGTAGGTTTGAGCTTATTGAAGCTATTAGATTTTTTTTTAAAAACCAAAAAGAATGGCAAATAACAATTTTTTTGGAAAATGTTTTTCTTTGCGTAATATGCTTCTTCCTGGGGGTATAGGGATATATTGAAGAACCTGAAGCAAGATAAGAACGAGGATGTTGCTAAAGGTCAAGCAGTGAAGAACCAGAAGGTATGACATTGCTCTACTGTTTGTCAAGTTGTCCCAAGAGAACTCTCATGCATGTAATTGCAGATGTCTATACCTACATTTATGTTGATGAAGTTCATTTAGAGCGACCTTCTGTTTAAGATGTTTCTTTCTTTGTGCTCCATGTTAAGGTTCTTTGGGATAAAACTTTGGAGTTCAGATTCTTACTTCAGAAAGCATTTAGTAGTTCAAACAGATTGCCACAGGTAAGCTATCTTCTCTTCTCGTCTTTCTTCTGTTCTTCCTTGTTTGTGTCATCAAGCTTATGACAGAAGGAAATGAATTCCAGGAGACTGTCAAATCGTCTTTTTGCTCTGAAGATAAGAAGGTCTCATCAGCATATGCAGAGCTGATTACTTCATCTAAGAAGACATTAGATTCCCTCTTGGAGTTGCAAGAGGTATGTTTGCTGAGATATGCTTCATCGTCCGTTGTGTTGAAATTTATATCTTGCTGTACGCATGGCGTCTCTGAGTGTGTTGTATCTCTGTCACCTTTGTTTACTCTTTTCCAAACTTCGATTTTTGCAGGCTTTGTTTGAGAAGAATCCCTCGGTTGATCAACAAGCAAATGGTACGACATATCAAACAAAAAAAACGTAATTGTGATAAGCATTAGCAAGGGTCAATATATCATTTCGTTTTCTTTTAATGCGTTCAGAATCCAATAAATCAGACGCAGAAGATAGCGATGAATGGCACCGAATATCTGACATGCAAAAAAGGTATTTGAGACTAACTGTTCGATTGTACAGCTTTAAAATTCTCCTTATTCTATCAAAGCAAAAGATTTCTGTTTAGTGAAAAGTAAAAACGTGATTGTCTTCATTCAGTGACCAATCTCATTGTCGTTTATATTTCATTGTTAACAAAAATTTTTTGGTCTTTGCTATCTAGAATGTGCGTGTTCCGAAACAAGGCTGTGGACAAATGGCAGAGAAGAACACAGGTCACAACTGGTGCAGCTGCTTTTAAAGGAAAGCTCCATGCCTTTAACCAGGTATAGACAACAAACCCCGAAAATGATATTTCTCTACATTTGTGGATCGATCAGGAATCTAACTTGATTTATTTTCAAAATCCAGAACGTTAGTGAACAGGTTGCTTCTTACATGAGGGATCCAAGTAGAATGATTAAACAAATGCAACAAGCAAGATCTACTGTTGCTGTTTTTGGAACTGTAAGTTTTGGCTTTAATAAGAAAACTATCCAAGCTCGTGGCCTTGGTGGGTCAATACATCAGCTTGTTTTTAGCTTGTTCTGATCTTTAAGTTTCCATTAACAGGTCCCTGAGGAAACCATGGAACCAAGTCAAGAGGTATTGTCGCGGTTTTTCTCTAGCCAAGTCAATAGTATCAAATCATTTTATTGGTTATCCTTTTAGGCTTTTACCCGTTGTCTAACGTGTATACTCTTTGTTCAGGAGAAACAACTTGAAGGAGATCCTGAACTTGTGGAGGATGCTGAATTCTATCAGCAGTTACTAAAGGAGTTCTTTGAGTCCGTCGATCCAGCTACCTCGGGTATAGTTTGAAAAAACATCTTGAAACCATTAAAGCAATTGCTTGTGTTGATACTTGAGTCTAGTTTTGGTTTCCTTAAAGAGTCGTCCGCTTTATGAAATCTCAATTTTGCCATTGACAGAGGCGGCTTTCTACGCGATGAAGAAATTTCAGACGAAGAAGAGGAAAATTGTGGATCGACGTGCCTCTAAAAGCAGAAAGATCAGGTAAATATATCACTTCATCGCTCTGGTTTCGGATTCATCAGGTATTTGAGTTTTCCTTTTCCTAAATCATTGCTGTAAAAAAAAAAAACGAAACAGGTATAATGTTCATGAGAAGATTGTCAACTTCATGGCTCCACGACCTGTGAAGATTCCTCCAAACTCTGCGGATTTGCTGAAGAATCTGTTCGGTCTCAAGACAAGAAACAGTCTGTCTGAAGCATAATATGTAACAAACAGCAATTTTGAAAACGCAGGAATAGATTTGACATTATTTTTGTGTGGTGTGTTGTTGTAATACAAGCTTTCATAGTGAACACTGAGAAACTCATTTTATCTATCGTCGTAATATCAGATTTCTTACAGAAAGCCAGATTCTTCCAGTTAAACGAGTAACACCATATGTTGAGAACAAATTTAAATCTGTGCTAATTAATCACTATCTTCGATCGGAGTTTGAAATTAGTTCAAAGTTCGCTGATGTCAGAAAAATCCTTGTGGGGGTAAAAGCTAAACGTAGGTAAGAGATCGTATGACTTCCTCCCTGAGCTAGACGTAGCGCCGAAGACCCGAACAAATCGGCTAAGTCCCAGTTTTCCGATAATTAGATAATACTCCAAAAGTGATTAAAAAACAAATTATTCTTGAGCGCCACGCTAACAAACTGTTACCTGAAAAATTTCCCCACACTAGGAATCTCAAGAAGAAGAACCTTAACAGCATAACAGAAAACAGAGAATCCAAGAAAAAAACAAAAGAATGGCGACATGGTTCTTCATCATCTTCGTTTCTCTCTTACTCAGTCTCGTTCTCCATCTCCTCCTTCGCCGTAGGAGCTCGCTTCCTCTAACTCCTGACCCCAACCTCTTCCCATTTCTTGGTCCCTTCCGGTGGCTCCTTCAAGGCCTCGGCAATCTCCGCTCCTACCTCCACTCCGCCCACCACCGTCTCGGCCCTATCGTCTCCACCCGCATCAGTTTCGTCCCCGCCATCTTCGTCTCTGACCGTTTCCTCGCTCACAAGGCTCTCGTTATGAACGGCGCCGTCTTCTCCGATCGTCCTCCGGCGCTTCCAACCGGCATGATCATCACCAGTAACCAACACACTATCGGCTCGGGATCTTACGGAGCCACGTGGCGACTCCTCCGACGTAACCTCACCTCTGAGATTCTTCACCCGTCGCGAGTGAGATCATATTCCCACGCTCGTCGCTGGGTTCTTGACATCCTCTTTGATCGGTTCCGTAACCACGGAGACGGAGGAAAAGCACCGATCGTCGTCGTCGATCATCTCCACTACGCAATGTTCTCGCTACTCGTTCTCATGTGTTTCGGTGACAAGCTTGACGAAGAAGAGATCAAAAAGGTAGAGTTCGTCCAAAGAAGAGAGCTATTCTCTTTCTCAAAGTTCAGCAGTCTTAACTTCTTTCCGAGTTTCACCAGATTGTTCATGCGAAAGAGATGGGACGAGTTTCTTCAGATGCGGAGAGAACACAAGGACGTGTTGCTTCCTCTGATACGTTCCCGGAGGAAGATAGTCGAATCTAGGGAGACGGAGACGAAAGAGTATGTGCAAGCCTACGTCGATACTCTGTTCGACCTCGAGCTTCCTGAGGAGGAGAATAGAAAACTGAACGAGGACAAGATTGTGAGCTTATGCTCTGAGTTTCTCAACGCTGGAACCGATACGACAGCGACGGCGCTGCAATGGATCATGGCGAACCTAATGAAGAATCCAGAAATACAAGAGAAGTTATACCAGGGGACTCAGAAGCAGGAAGGGAGATAGAGGAAGAAGAGATGAAGAAGATGCCGTATCTTAAGGCAGTGGTGTTGGAAGGTCTCCGAAGACATCCACCGGGACATTTGCTGTTGCCGCACAGAGTAAGCCAAGACGCTGAGCTGGGAGGATACAAGGTGCCGAAGCAAGGGACGATCAATTTCAACGTGGCGGAGATAGGGAGGGATCCGGAGGTTTGGGAGGAGCCGATGGAGTTCAAGCCAGAGAGATTCGTGGGAGAAGAAGCGGCTGTGGATATAACCGGAAGCAGAGGGATAAAGATGATCCCGTTTGGAGCTGGAAGGAGGATATGCCCTGCGGTTGGATTGGCGATGCTGCATCTCGAGTATTACGTGGCGAATATGGTGAAAGAGTTTGAGTGGAAGAAGGAGGTTGAAGGAGATGAAATCGACTTGACGGAGAAATGGGAGTTCACTTAAGACTCGTGCTGTGCCTAGAAGAGAAGCTGAGTAGTCGTCATGCCTTAATTAGTATTTAGTAGTACTAATTTAGGTAGTTTTCTTTGTTTTGGGATTTTTCTTTGTCGGTTTTCAGTGTAAAATAATAACTTAGTAAAAATAATCATCCAAAGGCAGAAAAAGTCATTTCTGAAACGTTGTCGTTTTTGATATCTTGAAGCCCTAGAAATTAACTAAAGGAGCTACGTATATATAGAGCAACATCCAGTTTTGTTCTAGATTTCACATTTGACACAGCTTTGCTAAACTCCATTGAACAGGTTTCTCTCTGAACATTCGATTTATCAGTTCGTATATTAGCATTTCCTTCGATTTCCTTGAACTCTGGCTTATGATTAGTTTTCAAAGTTCCCTGCTTTCTCTTGCGTATTTTTGCTCACAGTGACTCCGTTTTTTCTTTGTATAATGGGTTCTCGTCCTGAATAAAATCGATTTCAGAAAGTGGGTCGATTCCTTTATTCTTTGTTGTTGGTTTAGATATCGAAAGTCTCTCGCTTGAAATGTCTGTTAGTTTTTAGAATGCTCGTCAGTGAGCTCGTCCGTTCATAACATTTGTGGTGGAGATGATGGAATGATTAAGTAAAAGGTCTGAGCAGGATGTGATATGGGTACTGTGTGTCGGCTATATTGATGTTTAAGTTAGTTTCGAGGGGACAATTTACAAACCTGAATAGGAGAGGGCCCTTGTCCATGCCTTGAGCCATGGCATCTGTGGCTCCGCAAACTCTCCGACAATGAACCTGATTCGCCACTGCACGATTGTGCTGTGTCTTCAATCTGAATGGGTCGATTTTTAAAGGCGTGGGGTTGCTTTCTAACATTGATTGCCAATCTAGAATTCTCCCTACATACATTAAGTCTCCTCGTTCCTTCTTATCATCAATTTAGCTGCCCTCATAAAACTCCTGCACTGATCAAAGACCCCCTTGACTGATCCACGTTATTAGCTTTATTATGAGATTAGCTATATGTTCTCTTGTTTTGCTGTGTTGATGGTTGAAGTTTTTGACAAAGCTAGTTTGATGTTGTGTTCCGCCATTTGTTGTCTGTTTGGACTGTAGGAAGTATTCCTCAAATGTGTTACAGAGCGATTTTCCTTTTGTGGTACAGCTAAAGAATTCTTTTGCGGAAAATAACTGCTCTCTCAAGTTCCATCTCTTTTAGTGTTTGTTTGATTGGGATTGATTGGTGGGATTTCTGTTAGCCATTTGAGTGTTGATGATTGATTGATGTCTCCAATGTGTTGGCTTTTCATGGCTTAGTAGATCCAACGAATGATATTATGTTTTTTGGTTGAATTTTAATGTTTGTTGAATGTGTATTCACGATCTATGTTGGTTGGCTTAATGAGAAGGCAGGAGAGTGTGGAAGAGATGGCTGGGCACAAGATTGCACACGCAACTTTGAAAGGTCCAAGTGTAGTGAAGGAGTTAGTTATCGGTCTGACGCTGGGGCTAGCTGCTGGTGGATTATGGAAGATGCACCACTGGAACGAGCAGAGGAAAACAAGAGCTTTCTATGATTTGCTTGAGAAGGGCGAGATTGGTGTTGTGGTTGCAGAGGAGTAGTAGAGAGGAGAGAGCTTCTCCTCAACACGAAGAAGTATTTTGACGATGACGATTACCTCAAATTTTAGCGGTTTTTATTAACAACTGAAATGTAGTGAGGGCTTTAAAACCTCAAGTCAAAGTCTCGTTTTATCGCGTTAACATATGATTTCTAGTCATTTATTTTGTCACTGTAGGACAATTCCTTTGGCTCTCAGTACAAAGAAAAAAAAACTATATGTAATTAAGAAAAACAAAATGTATGAAGTTTAACGTTGCGAATTAAGATGTGTGGCTATTATATCTTTGAGTGAGTTTGACTTGCCTAATGAAACAATATAAAGACCAACGATATTTCGTAGTAACTTCGTTTTTACCAAAGAACACGAGGACGAAAGACGCAAAGGACGGGTAAGAGTAATAAAAGAGGAACCTTTTCTGTTTTCATCAAGCAAAGTCTCAAACTTGTTCCTACTTGGCTCTTCGCTTCTTCTCTAAGTTTTCCCGGAAAATTCTCCATTCTCTCTTCCTCTGAGTTGGCATTTCTTGTGGCTTCACCGGAATCAATAAACTTTATCGCTTTTTTTCTGTGTATGGTTTCCCAGCTTCCTCTGCTCCTCTGAAAGTAAGGTTTTTTCACGATGTTGCAGAGATTTTCTATCGTTATGATGCTGGAATTTCCGGAGATGAGAGTGATAAGTCTGGAGAGAAGGCTATGGATCTTGAATTACGGTCTTACGGTTATCTTGAAGAAGAGGGAGGTTCAAGGAATGGAGATCAAGTTCCAAACTTTCCTAAAGATCAATCTACAAGAAGCATGTCTCTCGAATCACTTGTCCAGCCTGAAAATGTGCATCATTTAACTGGTTGTTCGAGGTCCAAATGTGTACTTGACTTGCATGAACCTGCTGAGGTCGAGGAACATCCAGATTCTGAGCTTTTTCAGTTCCTAAGTCCAGCCAAAACAATGAGTGTAAGAATAGAACCAGAAGTGCAAGACCCGCCGATGTCTGCAAAAAGTCAAACTGGTGATAAAGGTATCATATTAATGTTTTCTTGTAACATTTCTTAGTGTAATGAAAGCTAAATTGGCCTGATCAGTGATCTCTGAGTTACTTTTTTTGTGCAGACAAAGGAATCGACTTGAATACGTCTCCCTTTTCATCTGAAGAAGTACCTACTATCAAGACGATAGAATTTGAGCAACCTGAACCTCGACGGTTTATTTCGGCTTCATTGCATACCAAACACGGATCAGAACCATCACGAGGTATAGTTCAAGCGCTGCCATGTTCGGGACACATTTCACTCTTCCTCCGCAAAGGTTCCTCATTACCTAGGAAGAAAGCAAAGCGCAGAGTAAAATCCACCACTGTGGAAAATATTCCCCGCAGCAAAGCCAGGAAAGGCTCAAACCTTGACTCAAACTTTGGTGTTGATGAGGATGATAACCATTCACTGGCCATAGCCTCTCTCATCCCTGAATCTGACCATAATCAAGAGCAGCTGGAGAAAGGAAAGAGAAGATGTCTTAAACCAAAAAAAGAACCAGGCAAGGTTATGGGAAAGAGTGCAAGAACCAAAACGAAGACCAGAGGGAGCTTTTGTGTAACAGAGGAAGAGCAACAAGAGAAAAATGAAGCAGCATGTGCTACAGTTGCGTTGGTTCGCTGAAATCGCTTCTTCGGTTGTTGAAGACTCAAAGAGTGAAGTTGGATTCCACGCTAATTACCAAATACACGATTTTGAGGCAGTGGCATTGCAGTTAACAGAGATGAAGCCAAAGGAGAAAAAAACACACACTTCACTCTCTGACATTGTTCATCCTACACAGAAGAGGACCCGGCCCAAGCATGGAACGGGCCAACAACAACAACAACACGAAGATCACCACATCAAGATGCTCCCAAGCCTAAGCAGTTTTGCAGGAATCGAAGCCTCTCAGGATCTAAATAAAAGTCACATGGAAGCTTCTAAAACGAACAATGGCCACTCCAGCCACTTTAGTTTGATGGAAAATATGGTGATCGATTGGGGAACCATAACAAAACGAAGAAGAAGCATCAGGACTCCAAAAATTCCTTAGGTCTCTTACAGGTTCCGGTTTTAGATTTTCGAGGAATCAGTGATCTCACTCTCTCTATTTTGAAGAAGAAAAAGTAGATACTTTTTTTGGGGGTCTTTTGTAAGAAAGTCTAGTTACAGATAAGATCACACACCGTGAAACTTTTGTGTTTACCTTTCTGAATTCATCAAAAAGGGATGAATTTGTGAAGTTGATGACACTCAAAGAGGTATAATATATATGAAAATACACCAGAGGAAACTGAGATATTTTTAGGGTAACTATACAAGAGCTGAAACTTGCATGAAAAGCTTTTTCAAGGGGTAGTTCGTTGGGCAAAATAAGAGTTTTGAAGAGTTTCTTGAAGAAGCTCATTGTCGTCCCAAGAATCTCGATAAGTCTCCAGATTATCAAAGGATCTCAGTATAGCCGAGACACACAGCTTCTTTCTCCATACTTCCAGATGTGGATATCCCGTGTAATCCGCGTATTTATCGCAATACTGCAATTATATACGTCCCCAAATATATTTACTAAAAAAAAAAATCTTTCAAAAACATATCTTTCCAATAAAAATAAAAATGGTACGTTGAAATCGGCGCCGATGTCGTGAGTGTTGCGTTTGGGGATTCCGTCTGCTTCTCTGGCGCGGTAGAAATCGGCGATTGACTGCATCATGTCATCAGGGGAAGGAAGTGAGGTTTTGCCTGACAAAAGCCTTGCGATCCATTTCGCTTGTGATTCAAAGAATGGGAACCCTATCAACTGCAAAATTTCGTATTAGTTAAATCATATGATTAGTTTTGGGTTTGACGGACCAAATCATTGTATTACTATTATTACCTTTCGAGGGATGCCCACAAAGGAGAGAGAAGGTGAGAGAGAAGGAGAGAAGGTGTGTTCGAAGAGTGGGCCAACCCTATTATCATCAACTTCTACTCTTCCTTTAGTCTCAAGAAATGGGAATTTGTACCAATACCTACTCACGTGTGTAGACCAAATAATAAGGAGTAAACAAATATCATAATTTGATGTATTATATGTACGTTGAATACATAACTTACCCGGTACAGTACAAAATGGTGTCAGCTACAATACAAGACCCATCAACGAAAATGACCCGTCCATCTTCCTCTAGAGATTCAATCTACAACCATTAATTAGAAAGAATCAAATAAATGAAATCTTCTTTAAATTTTTTCATATTATATTATGATGAATGAAATTAACATGGTGATGGTGAGAGTGTTTACCTGTGGATGAAGATGCAAGTTTTGATATTTTGAAATGACTTTAGACACGCCAAGAGTAACGTCGAGTGATTTGGCACTTAGATGAACTTCCTTTGCCACTTTCACAAGCTCTATTGATATGTCAGGTCCACTGACGAAGCAGCCAACGACCACCACCACCTAGCATTCGTCATCATGCATCATACATCATACAACATACATAATCATTACATATATATCATTGAGTTTTGTTGATTAATTATGATCACCTCATCACGAAAAGGATCAGGCACCCTGTAGATATGGCTATGGAGTTGCTTCCCCTTCCACTGATCCATTCCTATACACCCAAACTATCAGAAACAATACCATCCTTTTTGGCTTGCAACTACGTACCATCAAGAACTTTTAAATATGAAAACTAATTTCTTAAAAAAAGAAAAACATTGAGTACTAAAATCTATAGTATCAATTATTTATTTTTATGCATACAAATTACGTATGAACTCCAAAAAGTTTGAGATAGATCCTCCTGTCCATACTCCAATTTATCCATCAATCATACACGATGTGATGGTATTTAATCAAAAATAAATTCATATATATACCTTTAATGGAAGGCAATCTGGGGTAAGAATAATGGCCAGTGGCAACAACAACAGCATCAAACACTTCTTCAATAACCTCACCACTCTTCACTACACTCTTCACTATCCATCTCTTCATATTATTATCATCATCTTCATCATCATTCACCATCCCCACAAACTCAACCCTAACATTAAACCTTATCATCTCTCTTAATTCAAACACTTCACAAAAATCCTTAAGATACAACCAAAGCTCCTCATGACCGGGAAATCTCCTCGTGTCTCTTCCTTCCTTAGCCGTGAACGGGAAATCAGAGAAACCCATTACCTCTCTCGGCGAAACCAACCTCAAGGATGAGTAAATGCTGCTATGTACTTTTAGGGTTTTAGTTTTCCCCAATGGGTGTTCTTCTTCGACGTTTGGTTGGTATAGCCATTGCCCTCCTACGTCGGCGTTTTGCTCCATCACCACCACCTTATGCCCTTCTTTCTTTAGCTCTCTCGCCGACACTAACCCTGATGGTCCTGCGCCAATCACACATACCGTCTTTGATTGGCTCATGATTGGTTCGCCATGTTCTGTTGTCTTTAACACCATTTTATTGGCGGTCGAACGAAATGATTTTTGATTTAGGTTGATTTTGTTTCTCGTGGACTCATGACTCATGTGGGCGTTCTTTATATAGTTGAGTAATGTTCTTCATGGTCAATTCATTTATTTATTTTTGTTTATTATTGCATTGATGATTAAAGAAATCATGCTCGTGGGCATCGTTTAATTTTATATTCCCTGTCTTTTTATTTGCGGATGACTTTATTATGAAAAGCCCATATAGATTTAAAAAGCTGTTTTTTTCACTTGCTTTATTTAGAAAAGATCGTAATTAAAAAATAAATATAATGGATTCAGATCTGTCCAATGTACTGTAGCTACGGAAGAAATTACGTTGCACGTTACGAATCTGAACAATTTGGTTAGCTACCCTATCAATTCCATCATTTAGTACATACTATCACTAATCGAGGCTTTTTTTTAAAAAAAAAAGATAACAGCGTGTATGAAATTATGAATAAGACAATTAGGTTATACATTTTGAAAACGATATTAGTTTTGCATTTGATTACAAGGTTAATTTTGTTTCTCGTGGTCTCATGGGATGGCTCATGTGGCATTTTTTTTATATAGATAGTTGATATTTTTGTTGGTCACTAGCTACCAGGTTACTACGAGCTATTAGAAAATTATCGACATAACATATAATAGCCACTGATCATTCATGGTTATTTCTAAATTAGTTACTGATTAGCTAGGGAATCATATCGTCCGTGGCTAATTAGTCATGATCATAACGAGGAACTAATTCTCTGGCTAATAGATGGCTTCAGTCACCATAACCATCGAATAACCACCAGTTTTTCCATAAGCATCAGTTTTCTCTGGCTAGGCGGTATACTGTCCTTTCTTACCATCATATCTTCCATTATAAAACACTATATTTATTATCATTTTACCGCTGAAGGATCTTTACCAGTTATTACCATTCATCTCACCAAATCACACTTGACAACTAAATCAATAAGATATCGTCACACGTTACGAATCTGAATATTTTGGTTAGGTAACATATCAATTTCATCAAATACATGTTTTGACTTATTTTTTTTTATTTGTATCAGTCGAAATTGTTTTATAAAATGACAAACAGTGTATGAATAAGACGGGGTATTGAGAAGGGAACAAAAGATTGGTGCGTCGATGCATGTTAATGGCTATAAACATCACTATCATTACTTGGACACAAGCTAAAATGAGCTAATTCGGAAAAATACATATTAACAAAACAATATATAATTATTGATTGATAGGTGACTATAGTCTCTAGTTAATTAATGGGTAATGAGTAGGATAACCGTACGTAACAAACTTAATTTGTATAATTGGTTAACCGTACGTAACAAACTTTGTATAATTGGTAAATATTCAAATTCTTATGGATCTATGGAAAAAAGAAAGGAAAAGAAAAAAGATTCCCCTGTGCAGCACAAATCTAAAAGTAACGTGTTGTTTCAATCGAATACCTTAATCTGTTGGTAGGTGAAGATTACTCGTTTCCTTTCCTCTGATCAAATTCTCTTGTTACATTGGTTCCATTTGTTTCCCTCTACTCGGTTCAATTTGGTCAAATACAAATAATATACCACAGAAAGTTTGAGATTTTATTGTTATTATTATTAATCATACAAAAGTTAAAACTTGCATCAAAAGCTTTTTAATTAAGGAGTAGCGAATTGTGTAAAATAAGGGTTCTGGAGGGTTTCTTGAAGGAGCTCATCGTCGTCCGAAGAATCACGATAAGTCTCCAAATTTTCCAGGGAATTCAATAAAGCCGACATACACAGCTCCTTTCTCCATTCCTCAAGATGTGGAAACCCGATGTAATCCGCGTATTTATCGCTATACTGCATATTACCCATGTAAAGAAAAAACAACGACTTAGATGAATATTAATGATCGATCTTTGACCCAAAAGAGAGTGAAACTGCAAAACTTTGGTACGTTGAAATCGGCGATGTCGTGAGTGTTGCGTTTAGGGATTCCAGCGGCTTCTCTGGAGCGGTAGAAATCGGCGATTGATTGCATCATCTCATCGGAGGAAGGAAGTGAAGTTTTGCCTGACAAAAGCTTTGCGATCCATTTTGCTTGCGATTCGAAGAATGGGAACCCTATCAACTGCAAGATTAATCTCGTAAACCGTTTTAATTAACTAAATGTAAATTAACCGAAGATTGATTAATTCATTGATTTGATATATAATCATATGATTAGTTGTGAGTTTAGTGGACAAAATCACTATTATTACCTTTCGAGGGATGCCGACAAAGGAGAGAGAAGGTGAGAGTGAAGGAGAGAAGGTGTGTTCGAAGAGTGGGCCAACTCTATTATCATCAACTTCTACTCTTCCTTTAGTCTCAAGAAACGGGAATTTGTACCAATACCTAAAATGACAGACGTGGGTGCACACCACCGTAAGTCTTTTTAAATCGAAAAAACTGAAGTTCTCAAACCTAAGCACCCATATTTTCTCCGGGAAATGTATTATCATACTTTGAATTTGTATGTAGTTAGTTAGTGTGCGTATGTAAGTTACAAATGCCAATAATAATCTGAAAAGTATTGATAAATATATACATAATTAAATAGTATGGTCACTGATTAATTGCCAAATTTTAAGCAGGATATGTATAATTCCTAAAATCAATTTATATTTCACTTACTTCAATTTCTGTAAACAACAAAAATAATTCGTAAACAAGAAAACACTAACGTGAAATGTTTATTCTAAGGGATAAAAATGGAATTCATCTATATTAACTTTTCTTTTTTTGGACTGAATCTGTCGGTCTCAAGAAAGTAGGGATAAAAAATATGTTGTCCTGAAAGAAATTTGACAAGATTTGTAGAATTGTAGTCCACTCATGTTGACATAAGAATCCAACAGTTAAGAATTAATAGTACTCAATCTAATTCTGTTGAAAAAGTAATATATAAAAATATGCCAATAATATGGATGCAATATATAATTCTCTTACGGAAAGAAAATTTTCACTAATGTTGGATGATAATTTAATAATGAAAAAGTTCACTAAACGGTATATACTAATCATATTGTAGGATATTAGAAAATATAAATGACATGTATCTAATAAGCGTTCTTTGTCCCAGATTATCTATTTTGTTGAAACTTCAAGTATAATAGCCGCAGATATGAATTGCTGTTAAAAAAAAGTAATTGACCTACACTTCTTAAATTAAAAAATGTATATATATAACTTACCCGGTACAGTACAAAATGGTGTCAGCTACAATACAAGACCCATCAACGAAAATGACCCGTCCATCTTCCTCCACAGATTCAATCTACAACATTCCAAATAGATGAAACAATATTTGTTTAATAATTTATGATATATATGATATCAATCAAATTAACATGGTGATTGTGAGAGTGTACCTGTGGATGAAGATGGAACTTTTGATGTTTTGAAATGATTTTAGACAAGCCAGGAGGAACGTCAAGTGATTTGGCACTTAGATGAACTTCCTTTGCAACTTCCACAAGCTCTATTGATATGTCTTGTCCACTCATCGAGCACCCAACGACCACCACCACCTAGCATTGGTCAGCATACATCATATATACATCAAATAACAGGCATCATTATAACAAATGTATGATCTAGTAACTCTAGTTTTACTGATTAATTATGATCACCTCGTCACGAAAAGGATCAGGCACCCTGTAGATATGGCTATGAAGTTGCTTCCGCTCCCACAACTCCATTCCTATAAACACCCAAACTATCAGAAACAAAACCCATCCTTTTTTGGCTTGTAAGTACCATTAGGAACTTCCTAATATGAAAATTAATTCCTTAACAAAAAAATTTTGAGTATTAAATTTTCATATGGACTCCAGTTAATTTGAGATACATCTTCCCTCCATATCTATCAATATTCACACACGATGCCGTAATATATAAACAAAGATAAATTCATATATATACCTTTAATGGAAGGCAATCTAGGATACGAGTAATGGCCAGAGGCAACAACAACAGCATCAAACACTTCTTCAATAAACTCACCGGTCTTCTTCTCTACACTTTTTACCATCCATCTCTTCATATTATCACCATCATCTTTATCATCATTCACCATCCCCACAAACTCAACCCTAACATTGAACCTAATCATCTCTCTCAACCCAAATACTTCACAAAAATCCTTAAGATATAACCAAAGCTCCTTATGACCGGGAAATCGCCTCGTGTCCCTTCCTTCCTTAGCCGTAAACGGGAAATCAGAGAAACCCATTACCTCTCTCGGCGAAACCAACCTCAAGGATGAGTAAATGCTGCTATGTACTTTTAGGGTTTTGGATTTCCCCAATGGGTCTTCTTCTTCGACGTTTGGTTGGTATAGCCATTGCCCTCCTACGTCGTCGTTTTGCTCCATCACCACCACCTTATGCCCTTCTTTCTTTAGCTCTCTCGCCGACACTAATCCTGATGGTCCTGCGCCTATCACACATACCGTCTTTGATTGGTTCTTAATTGGCTCTGATATCACTAACACCATCTTTGTTGGTCGGGGATGAAATAATTATGAGGTTGATTTGGTTTGTCGTGGTCTCATGGCTCATTGGGGATTCTTTAAATAGTATATTGTTTTTGTTGGGCCATTTTTCACATTTTCTTTTGAGTTACTGTTGCATTGAAATTTAAGTTTTTTTCTTAAAAAAATTTAAACATATATACACTTTAACAAAAAAAAATATATGTATGACTACTGAAATTTTCTATATTCAATTCTGTTTCCTTATAGATGATAATTTTATGAAAATTACATATTAATTAGTACTATAATTAGGAATATTACATTCAAAAATGTGATGAGATATAAAGTAATATATAAAGATATGTGTCAATTTTTTACAACCAAGTATTTTCAGTTGAAGGTCTATAACACTTGCAGAATAACATAATTTGATTATTAATGCAAATAAAAATATGTTGCTAATATTTAGAGATTTAGTCTGAAATATATTGGAAAAGTCATCATCTCTAAATTTATCTTAACTATCTTGAATTGAAAATAATATATGAGGATTTTGCATTAAAATCTCATAAAATTTGACAATTATTTTGTATCGACGAAACTTAATGGAAAACTAAAATTGCTTTGTGAAGTATTAAAAAATAATATCAAATTTCTTTGTAACTAAACGAGTAATAACTCAGACTCAGAGAGAGGAGACGTGGTAGACAAAAGAAACAGGGGCAGGTGGTACAATAAAAATGATGATATCAGAGATGATTAATTGTTTCATAAGTGTATTTTCTAAGCAAAATGTTTTTTCTTTTTATTTTAACGAAATTATACTGAGTAGTTATCAATCATGTTGTTATAAAATGCTGTTATTAGTACTTTCTACCCAAAAAAGAAAATGCTGTTATTAGTACTTATTAGTCAGTTTTTACAGCATTTATAATCATTAATTATTGGTTACAGATTTAATTAGTAATGTAACAATATACACCGACAAAGATACTATATATAATTGATTCATTATAGGAAACTTTATTTTTTGGGTTTTAATGTTAAGGCATTATAGGAAAATTATGGTCATTATCGTTTAATGTAAATTAACTATATACTCTAAAAAACAAATAAATCGGGCATAGGGGACATCCAAAATTTAAAATCATTAATTCTGCTCCAGGATATCTCGACTCCTTAATTTTATGCACGGTATCCAAATCAAAATTAAGCAATAATTGAATCCGGGCAATGTTAAATATTTGTACTACATGTTCATTCATTTTGATAAATGGGACCCGGCTTGATCAATCAATATCTCTGACTGACCAACCTAACGTTAAAACGACAAGTTGAAATTTTGTGTAGGTCCAGTTTATTGTTTTTTTTCTTTACAGAGGAATATCTTTTTTTTTCTTCGTTTTTTTTTCTTTGCACGAGAAGGATACTTGCTAGACATTCTGTTTCTACTAAAATAAATTTCCTTTAAAGGCAATGGTGGTGTAGAATTCTACAGTTTTTCATTTCACATTTAAACTGTTGTTAAAATTTACTCTAAATGGAAAGTACGACTAAGTTTATCGAAAGACATGTAGTACTAAAGTTTTTACATTAATTATTTTCACCAATAGTAAAGAGGAGACAAAAAGCAACCTTTTCATTTGTGTTGTTGGAAATGATATATTCCACTTGTTCTAGAAAAGTCGTTGATCTTATCATTATATCATAAAATTGTGGATTCTATATAATATCATTTTGGAGTATTTGAGAAGGTTAATGGAAAGATGATGACTTCAGCAAATTTACGGGTTAAGTTGCTACCTATCACCAATATTACTAATTTCGGTTTCCAATTAGTTTGCTTTTCGGTTTAAAAAACTTAGAAAGAAATCTTTGCCGACGAAATAGATTCTGGAGTTGTTCACAGAAAATAGAAAAGAACCGTGTCTGTTAGATTCTCACATAAGATGACAGCGAGTAGCGACCAATGAGGATTCGATCGTTACACGTTACCAATCTGAATAATTTGGTCAGTCCACATCATATCAATTTCTTTTGCCATTTAATACATATTATTACTTCTTTTTTCTTTGGTTAAAAAATACATATTATTACTTCATATAATAAAATTGGCATACTAAATTTGGGTTGTTTTAAATCTCTTGGAAGACTAGTTACCTTGTTAATTATAAACACGTGAGTCTTGTTTCTAGGAAAAATGAGAAGAGTGTCCGAATAGGATGGGTTATGTGTCGAGAAGGGTCGACAAAATGATTGGCTTAAAGCTGCATGCTATCGGTTTAGGCACTAGAATCGTACTTAGACACAAACAAAAATGAGCTAATACGGACAACTATAAACAAAATAATTGATATCATTGTTGTTGGTTGAATGGTGACTGCTGCAGCGTGTAATGAGTGGTGTAGCCAAAATGGAAAATAGAAAGAAGAACAAAGTTGCCGTGACCACCACAAAATTTAAAAGAAACGTGTTTCACGGTGTAGAAGCTTTTTAGCTGCTAATCGTATCTTATGACACTTTCTTTTTGAACAAAGGTCAACGTATGACCCATTTTTATTTTCGTTTTCGTACATGCTTTTTTAGAAAAAATAGAAGAAAGAAAAACTCTTCTTTCGTGAGTAGTTGTAACGGAAATTATATTGCCGAGTTGTGAAGTCGAATGATCTCGCATAACGCAAGATATACACAGGTGGAGGGACTCCACCTAAAGATCCTGTTTCGAGTTGGGAAGTGGTTAAGTTTACTGTCGCTAGCCACATCCGGAAAGCTTGTTTTTCCACCGGAGCAGGTCCAAAACAAGCTTTCCGAATAACATGCGGCATGGTGCAGTGCATCGGATAATGGTTCCAAGTAGCCTTTTAGGCCGAGAAGGTAGGGTCATAAGCGTGTCCAGCTACTGAGGGCCCTTTGGCCCAAGATAAGAATAAAGCGGCCTAAAAGAGATCCAACTATCTAGCTAGAAGTTACAAAACTTTCCCATTGCCCACACTACACTTTAAGAAAGTTGATATCATGGGCCTTAAATTAAGTAATTAGGCCTAATAATAAACATTCAGTTTTCATTTGTTTCCGAGACCAGAAGCTCTTCTTCCCCTAAAGGACTGTGTATATACTTGCAATTATCTTTTAAATACGTTTTTCCATCTATTGTGTATTTAACTGATACCAATTAGAGTTTTTGATACTAAGGAAACGGTGGCTTTTACTTACTTTTTATGTGACTAAATATGTACATGAAGCAATAGCATATTAAATCACATGTTTTGATACTTGGCATGTTCCTGTACAGTGGAATAAGAATTTGGCCTATTTCTATGTTTTTTTTTGCTTCACGAATAAATAATCACATTTCTTCTTTCTCATGGGATAAAAGAGAATATAAGCCAAACAAATGAAGCTTAAACAATATTGGAGTCTCTTGGGAAAAAATACATGGATAATTTAGTTAAGGAAAGAAGAAGGTACACATCCAAATCTCCATCTTACTGAGTTAATTTTGTAAATAATTTTTGATAAGACTAATCGCATTATATCCGAAAAACGTTTATGCAACACTAGATATTTCTATATTGATCTTGATAGGGTGTCAATCTCTGAGAACAAACAAACGGATTTGCTAAGGCTATCAGAATTGGCCATAAACGGTAAATTTCACTTGTTTAACATCTCTTTCCAAATTTGTATTATTGTATATATATAAAGAAGAACCNACCAGCGATATTAGGATTTTTTTTTTTTTTTTTTTTTTTGAACTTTACGATAAGGATGTTGATAAACTCTTGCCTTCTTTAATATGAAACTGAAGATAATCCAGCACTAAACTGGCTGAAAAACCAATCATATTGGTACGAGAAAAATGACTACTACAACGAGAAAGAGAGCGAATTTGCAGTTTCCGTTGCGGCTGCTGCATTCGTCATCAGATCAATGGATGAAGCTTACAAAGAAAATGCGAGAAGAATAAGAGAAGAAACCCAGAGGTCGCGGAAGAAGAAAACTAATCCGGTAATACCTAAAACCGAAGTCAAGAGAATAAACAGATCATATACTCAAGACGTGAAAATTGGAGGTAATTAATACAAATGAAATTATCTAAGTGGTTATTAACCTTTTTGGAATCAAACTTATATTGAACTAAAGACCTTTAACTTGTGATACGTAAATATTTTCTTCCCATCTTCAGCAGGGGAGAGTTTCAGAAAAAAACAGACGGACTATCCACCAGAGAACCGTCAGACAAAAGAGATTGGCTCATCCTCTAGAACATTGGGACTTGCTTCAGCACCAAGTAAAGCAGATTCTTGGGAAAAATCTCAAATCAACAAAATCAGATTAAGGTCAAATTTCATTCTTACTTGTTAATATTAAAGGTATATACAGTTTCTTATTGATTATCTAGAAAATAAACTTTGCTACTTGAAGGTATGAGAAAGTGAAAGCTGAAATTGTGGGCTGGGAAAATGAGAGAAAATTAGCAGCGAAACTCAGAATGGAGAAAAGAAAGGTTATTGTTCTATCTAATTATTAAACATTTCTTATTGTGTACGTATATATTTAAATATTCGACGAGTAAATAATTGATTCTTTTATATATATGGGTAATCAAGAGTGAATTGCAGAAAAGAATAGAAATAATCAACCAGCATTATAAATCAAAATTAGCAAGGATCCAACTAATTGCTGATGGAGCCAAGAAACAGCTTGAGGAGAAGAAGAGGAGCGAAGAAGCTCAAGTTCAAGTAAATGTAAAGAAAATGCGTCGAACTGGCAAAGTTCCCACCAATTATTTCTGCTTTCGCTTTTACTAATATCCAGTACGTATCAACTAAACAAGACTTATGGGGACGTTGTCTATGAGATATAATTATATAAATCGAGAAACTTCTGATTAATAAGATTACAAATAAAGAGATCTTACCATAATTAATAAGGATAAGTCTTCAGTGTATATCATCACCAAACATAGTACTGCAAGTTTGTTAATCTTAAAGCTTATTCATAAAATTTGGAATACGACTAAATTTTTAAAGACTTGTCTAAATCTCATATTTAACATATAGTAACGAATAATAATTGTACTCGATCAAAAATCAAAATATTGATGGCTACTCGCCTTCTACATCCTATTTCACACACGAAATGTATTATTCAAAGACGAGTAAACACAAAAGGAAGGGACCAAAAAGGATTTTGATAGAAAGATAACAACTGCTAAGTTTTAGAGATATGATCTCAAATGAAAATGAGGCATTCTTTGGTCCAGTCAAGCTTCTCTCTTACCCTAAGTTTCTTTTTCCATTGGTAAGTGTATCAACTGCTCTATGTGGTGGCCAGGACCATTCGCATTTACTACTCCTCTCTTCTTATTTGGAAATTTGCAATACTGTCAGTCTGTCATTATACATTTCTCTATCAAAAGATTTTTGACAACTCTTATTTTTATTTATTAATGATTTTGCCGTGTTCTCTGAAAATATGCCGTGACGAGTTTTGTTCACTGATCTGATGGTATGAATCCGCGTTTCTTGAATAATAATAATGGCCGATTCTAATACTGTAATGCATTCCAGTTATAACTGTCACAAAACTCATATTTTCTTGAAAACTAAGTGCAACAAAAATGAATTAACTTGATGGCTTTTGATTTCTATATAAAGTTAAATTCTCATAGTAAGTTTACTTTCATTAGTCCAGACAATAATTCACATTTTTTGTGATTGAATCCATGATGTAGAAATATTAAAACTCTTGGTCAACCACTTGACCTAATAGACTTTCTATGGATCATGTGTTTCAAAAAATAAAAATTAGAAATGAAATAATTTGTATGGTTTTAATAGTTAAATCATATTTTGAATTTATTTCTAAAACTTGTTTTGATTATAAGTATAACAATTATTTCATTCCATACGAATAATTAATAGCCTCAATTTGAACATAACAATATTCTTTTTAGAAAGAAGTTACATCATGGATTTATGTTGAGTTGTAGCCATAAGTCAACATTTATCCATGAAGTGCAAGAGTACACTTGTGCATATACTCTAAAAAAAAAAAAAAAAATACTTGATATTTTCAAAAAACAACATTCACTTTTCGATATACATATATACACACTTTTATAAAACCACTGATCAACTAGAATTGCAGTGATAAGGAAGAACGAATATCATAAATCAACTGATAAACAGAAGATAATTGATGTGGAGAGAAGAGAGTTTAAACGTTAAAAAAAAGAGAGGAAGAATTTCGCAAAACAAAAAGTAAAAAAGAGGAAGAAAATAAGAGAAGAGACTATGAACAGATAAACTCAGAGGAGCGTTAGGATTCGCTGTCAAGAATCTAATGCGAGAAGTTGATTGGCTGAACGAACAGATCAACCCTGGGTCCCAAATAACTTTCCAATAAAGTATCTACACGTGTCCGTAGTGATGACATGAGTTTTAAGCTGTCGGCCGTAACTCGAGCGGGTGGGTGAAATCACTTAAGGTTTTGATGTGACACCAAATGATTGGGAAATCTCTTTAGGTTTTTACAAATACAAAGGTTGATCTCGTAATTATCACATATTTCAATAAAACTTATATTAACAAGAAATATTCTGACTCAACATCACATATTTCATTCATATCAAGTTTGTTAGCCACCGTCAGGCAATTGATCAAGGCCCTCAATTTAATGGTTGTACTTGTAACCAATCATATACTGCATACACAAGTCTTTCTTTCTCTTTTATCCTACATTAAATAATATTGTGTGAAAAATGAACTCTGATCACATGTAGAAGTTCCATACAAATGTTTCAATATGAATGTGTCTAGCTAGGGTCGAATCCCAAGCTGAGAGAAGAATGTCGACAAAGAAAGAATAGATTAAGAGAGGCTGAGAAGTGAGAACATATTGTTGATTTATTCCTTAGCAACTTGCATCAAATGGACTCGCTGATGCCATCAACCTCACATCTCACTCTCATATTTGACATTCGAATACCATACTATAGTTTCGGATTCTTACGTGTCTACTCCAATAAATATATCTTGTCTTCTATTATTTAATGCATCTATCTACATATATACTAAGATTTCAACTTCGTTTATGTAACGATGAAATTCACATTTAAAGAAAAAAAATCTATTATTAGAAATGTGTTTCTTTCTTAATCGGTGAATCACACGCTTTACTTAATACCCGAGTTGTCAAATGCATGCAATAAAAGCCCTTACGAAGGGAGCCAGCTGAGACTGAAATGACGAAAATACCCTCACTTATTGGATATTTGGGAGGAGAGAGGATTCTGGAGCTTGAGGGGCAGAACACAACAATCCTTTGCCACACATGTGCTTCCTCCACATAAAAACCATTTGACGTTTTTCAGGGACCATTGTAGAGAGAGGGAGAGAGAGAGAGAGAGAGAGAGAGGCTCTTTATTATATTACTTCAATATGGATCAAAGGGAGATACATTGCATGAGTTGTCGCTGTGATTGTGAAGAGTTTGAAAACAGAGGAGAAAAAAAGGTTCCAACATTTTTCAAGGGAAGAAGAAAGAGAGAAGGAGACGAAGGGCCAAAAAAGTAAAGAAAAGCTGAATTGTCAGTTTATTCTCTGCAAACGTGCGGCCTAAGTAACAACACATGTATTCACTCTGTTTCTGATAAAGAACTCTTCTCTGTTTTTACACCAAAAAAGAGACAAAACCTCACGCTTCTGTCTTGTTTCTTTCTTTATTCGTTTGTTATTATCTCTCTCTTAACACAAAACAATATCTTCTTCTCAATGGTGAATCAGGTCGAATTACGGAGTGAAAGAGCTCACATGGGAAAATGGGCAATTAACGGTCCATGGTCTAGGTGAAGGAATCGAACCAACAACCTCGGCTGACCCTATCTGGACACAAAGTCTCAACGGGTGTGAGACTTTGGAGTCGGTGGTCCACCAGGCGGCTCTGCAGCCAAGCAAGGTGCAGCTGCAGCAGAGCCACAATGGACGGGACCACAATGGACGGGACCACAATACTGAGAGCAAGGACGGATCTTGCTCAAGAAAACGCGGTTATCCCCGAGAAATGGACTGTTCGTTCGCTGCTCAAGAGGAGAGCCATAGAGTTGGCCACAGCGTGACTGCAAGTGCGAGTGGTACCAATATGTCTTGGGCGTCTTTTGAATCTGGTCGTAGCTTGAAGACGGCTAGAACCAGAGACAGAGACTATTTCCTCTCTGGATCGGTAAGAACTAACAAAAATGCTTACTTTTCTTCTTTTCCGGAAAGATGACTGGAGAAATAATCACAAGAGGACTTTACAGGAAACTCAAGAAACTGAAGGAGATGAACAAGAGACGAGAGGAGAAGCAGGGAGATCTAATGGAAGACGGGGACGAGCAGCAGCAATTCACAACGAGTCTGAAAGGGTAAGAAAAATAAAGACCTTTTTTTTTGCTATTTCGAATATGGATACCGACTCTTTTGGGTTTGAGTTTTGATGCAGAGACGGCGTGATAGGATAAACCAGAGGATGAGAACACTTCAGAAGCTACTTCCTACTGCAAGTAAGGTAAAGCCAATATCTTAGAGGAACCGACTTTAGACATTTTTGCTGTTTCGAAACTCGGTTAGTTAAATCCGAGTTATCCGGATATTGCAGGCGGATAAAGTGTCGATCTTGGATGATGTAATCGAACACTTGAAACAGCTGCAAGCACAAGTTCAGTTTATGAGCTTAAGAGCCAACTTGCCACAGCAGATGATGATGCCACAACTACCTCCACCACAATCAGTTCTCAGCATCCAACATCAACAACAACAACAACAACAGCAGCAGCAGCAACAACAACAGCAACAGCAGTTTCAGATGTCGTTACTTGCAACAATGGCGCGAATGGGAATGGGAGGCGGTGGGAATGCTTATGGAGGTTTAGTTCCTCCTCCTCCTCCACCACTGATGGTACCTCCTATGGCTAGCAGAGACTGCACCAATGGTTCTTCAGCCGCTTTAACTGATCCCTACAATGTTTTTCTCGCACAGGTAAAACCGCTTTAACGGGTTTTCGAGATTTTAGATATACAAATCTTGAGCTCACTGTTGTTGGACATGCTGGTGCAGACAATGAACATGGATCTATATAACAAAATGGCTGCAGCGATCTACAGACAACAGTCTGATCATACTACAAAGGTAAATACCGGCATGCCCTCAAGTTCTTCGAATCACGAGAAAAGAGATTAGTGTAGCTGCGTACTATTGATCCATAGATCTGGGAAGTTCGCTGTATCGTGATTGAAAAAAAACAGTATTGAAAAAGACTTGCAGAGATAAAACTTGAAAGCTTTACAACTTCACCTTCAGTTATAAAAATTCAGTCATTGCCAAAGTACATATATAAATACTTTTGTTGTTTCAAGGACAGTACCAAAGACAATTTCTCTCGCTCTCTTCCTCTTTAAATATTCTCTCCGAGTATAAATTCTTGAATGTTAAATAGATCCTATGCACATAAATAAGTACTTGTTTATGTTTTTTTCACTGTTCGGAACCCAAAGGACTAACCTTAGACGCAGATGTTGCGGCCTTGCCCTGTACTCTCTGAGGTGTCTTAGTTTCCTGAAGAGAGATTACAGTTTCAAAAGCACCAATAAGAGCTCTCACTTTGGTCTTCCTCACCTTTGTCAACTTATTCATTGTCTCCTCGATCACATTGTTGAACAATGTCATCATTTTCTTCTTCCCTTCTACATCTCGATGCCTCAGGACAACCTTCTCACGCTTACTACCTTCACAAGAATCGGTTTTAGTCTCGACACCTTTCAGATTCTTCTTCCTCCCTTCGGTTTGGGTTTTTAGTTCCTGCACAACCCTCTTTCTGAACTTGAGCCATTTCGGAGAAGCATCCTCGGGTTTCGGTTCAAGAGTCTTCCCTTTCTTGAAACTCAGCTGCTTCGCTTGATTAACCTTTACGCCTGTCTTCTTAGGACTCATCTTCTTCTCGGGTTTGTGATTTGCTTCAAGGTCTGCGCCATCACTTTCTTTCTTCTTAGTCAAAACGGTACTGACTTTACCAGGAACCTGTTTAGTAGGACTACGATACGCGGAACCACATTTAGGAGTAGTCAAGCTTTTATGTCCACTTCTCATGGTTTTCTTCTCAGATGATGCCTGCTTCTCGCTTTTAACACCTCTGACACTAGCTTCAACGACACACACAGTCTTCTCTTTTACATCTTCACCGCTAATTATCGGAGTGTTTGCCTTCTCTCTATTCTTCAAATTCTTTGGAGCAGAAACCTTAGAACTTTCGGCGTCACTGTTCCTTGAAACCTTATTCATAGGAGAATTTGACTTCTCATTTCTCAAACCAGGAACCTTTTTAACAACAGCTGAACCACTCAGAGTACTCTCGGTTCCTTTGTTCTTCCGAGGTTTATCAATGCTCTTAACGCTTGAACCATCAACAGAACTCGCCATCTCGCTATCTCCTTTAACGCTAGATGTTTCTGAATTCACAGAAGCACATGGTTTTTTCTTGACAGCCATTGCATCTCTCTTTGCAGCCCCAGAACGCTCCGGTTTGGTACCCGGAATCTGTCCACTCTGACTTCCCAATGACGTCCTTCTTAAACCTGAAGTCTCAACTTTTGCCGTCTCTGAGCCTTCAACACTCTTTCTCCTCACCATCTTCCATGGTTTCACAGCATCATCTCGATCACACCTCTTCCCGTGTTTACAGAGATCATGAATTGAGGCCACATGATGATTCCCGCGATAACGGGACTGAACCTGCGGTTTACCTGCTCGTGTACCTATCGCTCCAGTCGAATGCCGTCTTGAACTCACACTTGGTGGCTTAGGCACTTCATTAATCTCCGATGCACACTCTTCTTGACCCTTTGATGCCACTGATATAGCATCTTCCACATTTCCCACATCCTTTACAAGTACTGTTTCCACAGAACATTCTTCAGACATCATCGCCGGAGGATTTGTATCGGAACTATTCTCAATCTCTTTGCACTGTGAAGTATTCTCCTCAGCCATTGCATAATTTTCAATCTCTTTGACCTCTAAAGTACTCTCCTCAGCCATTGCACAATTTTCAATCTCTTTGACCTCTGAAGTATTCTCCTCAGCCATTGCTAAATATGGTGCAACTCAACAAAACCTGTAGAGGATACAAGAGTGCATTAATTATCAATAAGGATGCAATCCAAGCACGTTGATCAAGGTTTATAAACAAACCAATAAGTTTCATCTGACATCTGATGACCAAAAGAGTGATTAATTATGAAGAAGAATAAAAGATCTCATCGAAATACATGACAATATCACCGAACAAATACTTTTATCATTATGTCAAAATTTGACATCATGAAGAAGAAATCTGTAAATAAAAATCTACCAAAGATGACTCAACATTATTCTTCATTGCAACATCAATATAACGTTAAATGAAGGCGAATCTACATCAAAACAAGGACAAATGTTGACTTTCAAAGGTCTCAATATAAATATGTGTATGATCGTCGTCAATCATCAATCACATTGATAAAGACAAAACCGTAATTTGATCGTGACCCATTTCCAAAATTCGTCAATTGTATACAAAAATAAATGAAAGTCTCCTATTTTTTTTCTCTCTATAAAATTGAGTTCTGATCGAAATTTGAGGACAATGACCTAAATCCTATATAGTACCCGCAAAGCACGACGCTACACGCTTAAAAGTTAAAACCCTACCAACAGTTCAAACCAAACAAACTTAACCAAAACGCAAATACAAGAGAAATCAAACATTCAGAAAAACAATACCTTTTTAGATCGCTGCTACAGAAATTATCACTTTTTTTTTATCAGAGAATTACAAAAGAAGAAGACAACGAAAATCGGCAGAAGATGAAGAAGAAAAAATATATATATGTACCACAAGATTGTCTTCTTCCCAAACAAGATTAGATTCTCCTTACTTTGGAAACAAATTGATGAAAGAAGAAAAGTAGATTTGGTTGTTAAGGAAAAGAAAACACACACAAAACACAGAGTAGGGAAAGAAATCTTCCTCTGGAGGAGTCTTATGAGAGAGAGAGGGAGAGACCGATTTTTATAATAATCTCTTCTTATTTAAGTTCTTTGGGTGTTAATTTCTTAATTAAGTTACTATAAGGTCGAATTAATAGTTAATGTTTTCTGTGATTTTATCTAATTTTTAATTTATTACTATAAAACTCATAATTGGATTTGATGCTATCAATAAATATCTGCGTATCATTAATCTCTCTATATTCCCATCAAATTAATGAGAAAATGCATGAATTAACTCTAGTAAAGTAGATCGGCTCGGTGAAAGGTAATTATTATTTTTTTGGCACAAAGGAAATTGACAATTTAGTTTAAAATCACTGCTAAATCTCAAAATAAATGATCCTGGATATATCTCGACCAGAAAAACATAAAAAATGATCCTAAATATATGGGTTCAATTAATCTGTGGGATGTGAGAAATAAACTGAAAAATATGATTAAAAATTAAGTGAAAATATGATTATATAGGTCTCTCAAGTCTAAACGGACATTATTAAGTGCTGTTTTTTTGTTTGGTTTGTCATCCAATTTGGAGATGTATACATTCAAATTCATTGCATTTAAAATCCGGAAATATCAATTGTGGAGAGATATGTGAAACGATCACCAAAGACCAAATACAATATTGATTATACACATGGTTAGAAATCAGACATTTTTAGTAATTTATGTAAACCAAAAGTGTTATACTTCCCCTCTTACCTTTTTTTTTATAATTTTTTTATTCGGTTTTGAAATTAACGTCTTAGTATAATTCGGTTCGGTAATAGTCGGTTAAAGTAGATAGTAGCACGCTTTATGACAAAAATTAAAGAGAGAGAAAGAGAAGAGGCGATAAATTCCAGAGGTGGCAAGACTTTGATGAAGTGTTGTCGACGCAGAACATAGATCCTCTGCTTCTGCTTGCGAAGTTGCGATTCAGACACGACACTAAACCATCGATTATAACTATGGATGCGTGATTCTTCTTAGGTCAGTTTCTATACTTAGTTTTCATTTTGATTTTGCTTCATCTCAATTAGATTTTCATCTCTCTTCGAGCTCGAGTTTATAAAATTTAACTACATGTATAGTTATGCGAACCATATACGAAATATTAAAATTATAAATTACCTGGTGGACTTGGAATTGACTGTGATCTGTCGCCGTCCCGTCTTCGTCACTGGGACCAACTTGCATTATGACTCGTTCCACCAACCTAGAAAAATTACTCGATCCCGTAACTTTCATAGTTCTATTTTTGAACCGTAAATTTCAGAGACGATTTCTCTTCATAATATTAATGATTTTCATTTAAACCACCCAAAAAAGTCAACTAGTGCTCCTGGGCTTGCGTCTCTGAAACAATGTTTGACCAATGATACCAATCTATCCCATTAAAAGTATAGCTAAATTTAAATGTAGTTTAGAGAGAATTATTGTGAAATATATATACCAATGTAATGAAATTTTTCTATATTGCAAAGTTCACCAAAATATGGCCAATGCAATATCCACATATATAAAATTTCAAAAACTAATAATAATCTGAAATTTCCAACTAAGAATTGAATTGACTTTGTAAAAGAATAATTTGCTTAAACCATTTGAACAAGCCTCCTTTTTATTTGCGAGGCTCATCTCTATATAACTTTTCTTATTAAGTTTCATTTCATCTGTAATCATTTGCTTGTTCTGATAACTGATAAGCAGGTTTGAGTTCTGTTCCTCTTCTTCTTCATCCTCTGTATTTTCTCGGTTATAATTTCCATTTTCTTGGTATTTGCTGTAAGAGTTTGTTCTTACCCAGTTACCCTTCCTCAACTGATTGTTCTTGGTTTCTCTGAAAATTTCACCTTTTTTTTCGTATATATAGATCTACCGATCGAGACGTGAGACTCAAGCAAACTAAAATGAGCTACAACGGTTGTTTCCTTGTGTTCTTGAGTTGTCTACTTCTACTTGGGGTTACTTTTGCTAGCAACATGGAACAAACCAGTATTATAATAGACGGTACACGTCGAATCGCTGAGATCGATGAGAACTTTGTCTGCGCGACACTTGATTGGTGGCCACCTGAAAAATGCAACTATGATCAGTGTCCTTGGGGGTACGCATCTCTCATCAATTTGGTATATAAAAACAAACTTTGAGCTTTGACCACTCTCAATAACTTCATTTTGGTTAATAGTCTCTTCTTTTCTTATTTTAGTCTTTTCAAAATGGTTTCAGAACTTGTCTTCTCCTCTTCTTGCTAAAGCTATTCAAGGTTTGTGTAACCTCTATTATAATACGATATTCTCATTCCCACAGACTTTGATACTGAAAGATATCGATTGTTGTCAGCTTTTAGGACGTTGAGGATAAGAATAGGTGGTTCCTTGCAAGATCAAGTGATCTACGACGTAGGAGACTTGAAGACTCCATGCACTCAATTCAAGAAGACTGACGATGGATTGTTCGGGTTCTCCAAAGGATGTTTGTATATGGAACGCTGGGATGAACTTAACGGTTTCTTCCACGAGACAGGGTAAGTAAATAAGCCTTAGTAGTATAGTTATATGCTTTCCCTTTGACAAAATCCACAATTCTCTAACTCTAGCTCTGCAGGGCCATTGTGACCTTCGGTTTGAATGCGCTGTACGGGAGAAAGAAACTCAGCGGAAATGCATGGGGAGGGGATTGGGATCATACCAACACTCAAGATTTCATGAACTACACAGTCTCAAAGGGTTACGCTATAGACTCGTGGGAGTTTGGTATATAGAACCTAGATCTCTTTTCTTCCGCCTGCTCTGCTTTAAAGTTTCTTCGGCTCAGCTTTTTTTTTTTTATTGTTCTTGATTAGGTAATGAGCTTAGTGGAAGCGGTATTGGTGCAAGCGTGAGTGTAGAGCTTTACGGGAAAGACTTGATTGTACTGAAAGATGTAATCAAGAACGTTTACAAGAGTTCTCGGACTAAGCCTTTGCTTTTAGCTCCTGGAGGGTTCTATGAAGAAAAATGGTACTCGGAGCTTTTTCGGCTCTCTGGACCTGGTGTTCTTGATGTCATGACTCATCATATATACAATCTTGGTCCAGGTCTGCATAAGCAAACACAAAAAAAAATATCAATCAGAGATTCTCTTTGTAGCATTGCTAAACAATGTGAGAGCTGACTTAAAAATTGAATCTTTGCAGGGAATGATCCAAAGCTTGTGAGTCGGATACTAGATCCGAAGTACTTGAGCGGAATTTCGGGAACATTCAAGAATGTTGACCGAACAATTCAAGAACATGGACCTTGGGCTTCTGCTTGGGTTGGAGAAGCCGGAGGAGCTTTTAATAGCGGTGGCCGTCAGGTTTCAGAAACATTCATTAACAGCTTTTGGTAAGAAAGATTCTATGATGATTCAGATTTCTTGATCTTTGCTCGGTTGCTATGATGGTTTACCAAAGCGGATCCTTCCTAGGTATCTCGATCAGTTCGGTATGTCGTCTATGCACAACACCAAAGTATACTGCAGACAAGCTTTGGTTGGAGGTTTCTACGGTCTGCTTGAAAAGGAAACGTTTATTCCCAATCCAGATTACTACAGGCAAGCTTATAAAAAACTCTGAACCATAATCCTGAATTCTATACCAACATGATTAGACGAGTCATTACATAAACTTCTTGATCTCGAACAAAGTAAACAATTACCTGCTTTTTATCCCACCAGCGCGCTTCTTTGGCATCGTTTGATGGGTAAAGGCGTTCTTGGCGTGCAGACAAATGCCTCAGAGTATCTAAGGGCTTACGCTCATTGTTCCAAAGGAAGAGTGAGTTTGTATCTCTTTATCTCTCTGTCTCTAAATGATCCTCTACTTTCAGTTTGTAACCGAAGAATCTTTCATCTCAGGCGGGAATAACGATTCTTCTGATTAATCTGAGTAAACAAACGACGTTTACAGTCGGAGTCAGCAATGGCGTGAAGGTGGTTTTGCAAGCAGAACCGACGAAAAGGAAATCTTTCTTGGAAAAAATCAAGAGCAAGGTTTCTTGGGTTGGAAATAAAGCGTCGGATGGATATTTGAACAGAGAAGAGTATCACTTGAGTCCAAAAGACGGTGACTTGCGAAGCAAGATAATGCTCTTGAACGGTAACCCTTTGGAACCAACGGCCACCGGAGATATCCCAAAGCTTGAACCGGTTCGACACGGCGTGAAATCTCCTGTTTATATCAATCCATTGTCGATCTCGTTCATTGTGTTGCCTACCTTTGATGCTCCGGCTTGTTCATGAAGACGATGATGATCTCTTGTAAATTGTATAAACGAAAACTTGAATAACAAAAAGTGTTGTTTTCTTGGACATTGTATGTATACACATAATATTGTACAATGCATTGAAAATTGGTTTATTCCAATTCAATTTTTTTTCTTACTTTCAGAATTTCAATAGTTTATCATTTGATTATGGAGAAATATAGATTACTGGAATGTGTGTCTAGCTATACAATATGAAGATAAAAATACTTGTAGTCTATGCTTTCTTCCATTTGCAAAGATCAAGACCATACAAAAAAAATTAATAATGAAGAAAGCTAAAGTGGCACCACCTCTAGGTAGTTCTGTGACATTTTCTTTAGAACCTCCTAGAATCTTCTACCTCGTCACACAGCAAAATCGGCATCAGAAACCTCTAGAACTTTGTGTGTACCAATTGGGTTCACGCCTTGTTTGAACATGTTGCCTTCAATGTACCTGAAAATTTGAAAAAAAAAGTCTCCTTATTGTCAGAGAGTAGACTGAAGAAAGAAAACCGGTCATCAGAAACTCGTTCACACAGTATAAATTCTTAATACTCCGAGTTTCACTGTTTTAACTGAGTCGACGCGTTGCTATATAGTTCGAAAAGAGGGTGAGAACTTACATTTCTTTGAGGAATGGATGCTTGTAGAATGCGTCTGGGATTCTCCCAGTAAATTGGTTGTGATCAAGATACCTGGTTTCAAATTGAACCCATGAGAACGCATATTTTGTTTGGATTGTAAGCAAATATGAGACAAAGATTAAGATCAGTAGACTATCACACACACACAAAAAAACGTACAGGAATGTCAGCTTAGGGATATGAGCAATGGCAAAAGGAATGTTTCCGATGAATTTATTGTAAGACAGGTACCTATAAAACCAATTAAATCGAGATCAGAGATATCCCAATACGGTTTGTTGCAAATATCATAATGTGCAGTGTAGAATGCTTACACAATCTCTAAATTGGTAAGATTCGATAGCTGAGCAGGGATTCCTCCACTCAAATAGTTATTATTCAAGTACCTAAAGGATCAGAGATTTTAGAAAGAGCAAAAGGCACTGTGTATAATATTCTATTATGAAATGGAAACGAGAAGCGCAGAGCAGATTATGAAGGGATGCTTACAGGTTGCGAAGAGCTGGGAAACTACCATCAAAACGGATAAGCTCCCTTATGGTTCCCACCAAATGATTGTTACCAGCATCTCTGAAAAATAATGGGACACAAACCAAAACCACATGTCAGTAAAATAAATAGAGAGTAATGATAAAAGACCCAAAGCATACGTAGAAGATTGCATTTGGTGTTTACAGGTGGCGGAGGTTTTGAAGTGTCCCCAGTTCTGCAGGAATTCTACCAATGAGACGATTTTCTTGAAGATATAGATACCGAAGCTCAGGAAGAGCAGCCAGTTCCTTTGGAATTTCTCCCTTGAAGCTATTGAAGCTCAAGTACCTTTACAGAAAATACAAATCATGATTTCATTTGCATTCAGATGGACGATTATCAGAAGCTAAACAAGAAACACAAAGGTACTCACAAATGCGTTAGCCTCTTGAGCTCCCCAATCTCAGGGGGAATCACATCTTGTAGTTTATTCCACCTCAGGTTTCTAATGGTTACAAGAGAGTAAATAAATGATTAGGTGAAGCACTTGGAAACATTAGCATGATATGGTAATACAAATGATAACACACTCGTGTCAGAAAACATCTTAGTTCTAATTTGTGTGTTCTGAAGAACTTTTGGATGCTATATCGAGTTTGGTCTCAGAACGATAAACAAAGATAAAATGAAAAACACAGAAGAGCAACAACAATTTATCATAGTAAGAGAGCACAAGGAACATACAGTACTTTGAGACGTTTCAGTCGCCCAATTTGCGGAGGGATTGGACCAGTGAGCTTGTTGTTATGTAGATCCCTGACAAAACAAACAAACCCAAAATCATTTCGAATTCAACCATCTCAAAACATCAAAAGCCCAAATTCTCAGGCATCTCTGATCTGGTTTGCAAATAGATCAGAGATAAATTAATGGCAAAGGTTTTAGAAAGTAACTTACAGTCTAGTCAGATCCAAAAGGTTTGTTACAGCAATGGGAAAAGGTCCAACAATGGAAACCGCGTAAACTTCTCTGCAAATCAGACACATGAAGCAAATGGTTCAGACAAGAAGAAAAGAATGTAAAGTGAGAAGAAGAAAGTAGGACTTACAATTCAGTGACAACCCTATAGTCTCCTTGCGTAGAACAGGTGACACCAGACCAAGGATGAAGGTCTCCATCTCCACAAGGATCGTCGCCGACCCATGAGTACACCACTCTCCATCCCAAAGAGGCTTTGATTTCATTCAAAGCTTTCACTGTGCAACACAAGATTTATATAACTTGGACGAAAGCTGAGCATGTGCTTATAATATAAAGTAACCAGCTAAATGATACACAGATATTGTCAGATCTATTCACTGTTCACACCAAATCCTCTGTAAATTTCAGCTCAGCTCAGATTAGAAAGGGACAAAAAAATCGAAAATTGGATGCTAAATAATGAAAGTAGAAAACAGATAAAACGAATCTTGAGAATGGGTAAGTTCCAAATCAGTTAAAGAGCTAAAAAAAACTCAAGCAATAGAAAGGATCCATAGACACAAAACCAGAAGGAGGAAAAAGCAGACTTACCATCTCGCTTCAACGTCTTAGAGTGAGCAACAGCAAAGAAGAGAGAAAGGACGCAGATCACAAGTAGCCCACAGCGAGAAGCCATGCTTTTTTTTTTGTTTTTTTGATTTGGTGCTTCACAGCCAAAGTGAAGGAGAGAAAACACGGATCGCCAAATTAAAGAAGCCATTTTTCTTCTCAGATTTGTAAACCGAACCCGCTTCTCACCGACGGGTCTGGTAACGACCCGGGTTAAAATAACAAACTACTGTACATAATTGGTTTCGATCAAGGTTTTTTTTATCTAACTAACCTGTCTTGTCGTTGTTTTTTGAATAAAGAGATGATTAAATTGATTTGCCCCACTACCAAATGAACCTGTTGGCAGATTATAACTCAGATGAGATCAATATCAGTTAACTTAGCTCGTATTTGTTTAATCCAGAACCGGTTAACCCAACCCAAATATTAAACCAAAGTTGGCTACGTTCTCAAATACAAGTTCAAAATGTATCACATAAGATTTATTATAAACTGCATGACATGCCAGCAGTTTGACATAAAGAAGCTATAAATCCAAGCGCAAACCATAACATTCTGAGTTCTAACAAACCATAATATTCTGAGTTCTGACTGACAGTTTGAGAAAAACAGAGCAAAAGACAGCAACAAGATCAGTTCTCCGAACTGCAAGATGTGTCTCCACCAGATGAAGAAGAAGACTCGCTGTTAAGCTTCTTCATCTCCTCGTACGCCCATTCCAGTCCGTGACAGTAATGCACCGGCGGGTTGAATCTAGGATCACTGATGTCATCCGGCAGAAACGCGCCATTCTCCACCAGAAACTTCACGGCTTCTCTCTTCCGCTCTTTGGCCGCCGCATGGAGAGGGGTCCAGCCGCAGGAGCCCCATGTTCTAGCATCGATGTTAGCCCCACGCTCGAGGAGCAAATCCATGACTTGTATGTGACCTCCTTCCGCAGCAAGGTGTAGCGGAGTCACTCCTTTGGATTTGGGTCCCCACGCTAGAGCGTTCACGTCAAAGCCTTGGTCGAGAAGCTGTTTGACGGATTTCAGATCGCCTTTCCGGGCTTTGATGTGGAGCGGAGTCCACCCCCTGTCATCGACATTTGACCTGGGGGATCGACGTCTAAAAGAGTTACGCCGGAGCGAGAATGCAACCGGCTCTTGTTCGAGCATTCTTGGGGTCTGAGCTTCAGGCAAAGTAGAGCTAGCTTTGAGAGGTAGGATGCCGGTTTGTGTGGGACTAGTAGACACAGATAACTAATAACCAAAGAAGACTTCCTCAACAAACTGAGTCAGCAGGATACACGTACTTTATGAGAGAACAGATTTACATGATCTGTAAAGTGTAAATCTCACCCAAGAATGTCTAAAGCAGGTACCAGTTCTGGTGACGGGTTTGCAAAGAAATCCAGAATAGACAAGTTGAAGGAGGCAGGCTTAAGTTTAATTCAGTTGAAAGGGAGCAACTAAATTAGCGGGAGGCAAGGGAGTGATTGGCAATGCAGTAAGGGAAAGAGGGATTCAAACCAGGGCCAAAGACACTAAGCTTTTGAAGGATCACAGTAAGAGCCATAGACAGGGAAGAGAATATGAGCATCACTTTGAAAGAATAAAAAAGTCTAATGATTAGGGATGATCCTAGTGGAGCAAGACCACATCGAGACTGATCCTTAGCCTAAATCAAATCGATAACAACTGAAGAGTCAAAAACCACCAAAGATCTGCCAACAAAAAGAATGAGAAGAAAACCAAATTAGTAAAACAAGAAGAGCAAAACCACCATCACCCTACGAAAGCCATAAAATATCTCTGTAATATAACACAAAACCACATGACACGCATACATTGAGCTTTCTGTAGAGTATTCAATTAGGGTAGCGTACAAACACCAAATCCAATCACAGACTTGTACAAAATCTTAGGTATTAAAAACTAAAGCGAAATAATTATAAACAATACACTCACAAGAAAAAATCAATCGTAACTAATCATGCCTTTTCAAATTCCACAGAAATCAGAACAAATTCCAACAAAACTAAAGGAACTAACTACAGCATACTGAATCGATGAAGAGGAGGAATCGAAAAACCTCGTACCCTTCCCAGCGAGGAGATAGAGATGATGAGACCAAACTCGGCAATTAAAGATTTTCTTCTCGCTCAGGAATATAGAGTTCGCTCTAGGGTTTTTTTCCTCTCTTTTGGACCAAGATAGAATCGAATTCGAACAAGAAAGCGTTGACAGAGAGATAGATGAGTTTTGTTTACTATATTAACTAGGGGTTTCCCCGCGCTACGCGCGGGTTGTGGTACTATATTAATTTTTTTTTTTTTGTAAAAAATTGTTTTTAATTTTTTGTATTCAATATTTTTAGAGTTTTAAAAGAAAAACAGATGGGATGATCTTTATTGTGAAGATAATAATTATAATGTTGTTATAATATTTTTCTGTTTTTCGATTCTTATTTTTCTCTGTACTTGTTGTTTTCTTAGATATGTATAGATTGTGTATGTTTTTTGAAATCCTATAAAATAACGAATTTCAATTTTTTTTTTTAAAGTAAAACTTACTATTTATTAATATCCCAAAAAATGTCTGTAGCAGTTACCAAAGAATGAATTTGAATAAATGTAGTAATGATACAATCATATTTGTTGTACTCTCCATTAAATCTTGGTGTTGGACGTCTCTTTTTCTTTTCTGTTGAAGTTTTTGATAACATCGATGCTTTTATCAAAGTAGAATCTAGTTGCTGGAGTTG